>OV049861.1:26402589-26447589 GCA_920104075.1 Melanargia galathea
TCAGCGTTCTCTCTGACTTGATCAGAGACTTATTTAACAGTTGATTTTTTGTAATTATGTAGATTTACCATAGAAATTTTACTTATAATATGATATAGATTTGTATTTTGTTATTTTTATCATATTACGTTCGACTGATTCATTTTAGTAGATACGCATATACTAATTATATGCATAGTACTCAAAATCTTTTCAACTTGCGTAGTGTGTTAAAAATAACTAAGTTTTGTTCCTTCTTACTGTAACATTGGCTATTTTTACGCAGAAATTTAAGAATAATTTCCGTATTTTTGCATCCGCTATTAGAAGAGACATATTTTGTTTGTTCAATTTAATTTTAGTAGCCTGTTCGACCTCGAATCGTTCCTTATCGAAACGAGTACATTCAGTCAATAAGTGGAGCACTGATTCTTCGTTAACAGGGTCACATTCGCAGGCCGGACTACTCTTACATTTAAATCTATACAGATATTGCCCAAACCCACCGTGCCCTGTTATTATCTGGATATGAATCGGCGTTAATTTTTGTTTTTTAATTACGCTGAATGCACTCGTTACGGTCGGGAAAAACAGCCGTGTCAAGGCCGCTGTTTCTCCACTTTGGTAACGTTCCTCCCATCTTTCAATTGTATTATTTCGTAGCTCTCGCTTCACGAACGACAAAGGGCACATGTCGTAGTTGGGGGCTGTCTTCTTTTGCGCTGCTAATTTTGCTAACTCGTCAGCTCTTTCATTGCCCTCAACTCCGACATGGGCTCTTATCCAGAAAAGCCTGAGGTTAATGCTACTTTGCCGTATTTTTAAAAGATTTTCTCTTATTTTGAAAGCGAGTGGATGAAAATTACCGGGGTTTTTAATACACTCTAGCGACGACCTCGAGTCGCTGAGTATATTCACAGATGGCTTTTTTACTTTTAGGACATATTCGGTGGCTTTGTATATAGCGTAGAGTTCTGCTTGAAACACAGTGCAATAGCGCTCTAAGAGAAATTTATTACTCCGCGTTTCTTTGCCGCTTTCCCAACATGACATTGCTGCACCTACTCTGCCGTCTATTTTACTGCCATCTGTGAATATACTCAACCCATTTATTATGCTGTTCTTCTCGACCGTAGTTGGATGTAAGTCTTCTAGGCAGTTGAAGCTTTCTATTATTTCTGTCGCCGGATGTGACGCATTGAGGAAGCACTCTTTCGTCTCTACTCTTCTGTCGCCAATTGCATTTTGCGGCTTTCCTCGTTTTGCTTCGTATAGTTCCATACATTCTAGAGCTCTCAGGTCTAGAGGTATGGAACCACTCAGTGCTAGTGCCGCATTCAATGAGACCGTCCGATAGGCTTTGCACATCTTTTGTGCGAAGACTCGTTGGACTGTGTTCAGGTGCTTTTGGATAGTGAGTTTTTCTACAGCTGGAGCCCAGACGCCTGCCGCATACAAAATGATGGGCTCTATCACTGCGACATACATAGTCCTGATTATCTCTGTAGATAACCCCCAATTTATTTTGGCCGACCGAGCAAGTGGCTTATATATGTTAAGGGCCTTTGCACATACGTATTTGACATGACTGTTATATGTCAACTTATTATCCAGAATCAGACCTAGGATTTTAAACTCATTAACTAGTTGGATCCTGGTGCCGCCCATGTGTATGCGGGGGGTGTCGTACTTAAGTTTTCTGGTAATGACCATTGCGCTCGTTTTACTGGGCGCAAACTTTAATTTATTGGCTACACCCCACTCATACACACGGCCGAGCACCCGATCAGCGATTTCCTCCAAGTCTGACACTGTGTTGCTGGAGACAACCAGGACGATATCGTCAGCAAATGCCTGACAGTGAACCTTTTCCTCGCTCATTTTTTCCAACAAGGGATCCAGTAAGAGGTTCCAAAATGTGGGTCCCGCTATAGAGCCCTGAACACAGCCTTTATTTGTAGAGACTACAGACTCCTGTCCTGCGTAACGAACGCTGACTTTCCTGTTAGTTAAGTAGGAGTTCACTATTCTCCTAAGATTTAGTGGACATTTCTTGTCCATCAGCCCACACTTGACTGCAGGCCACCAAGCGCCATCGAAGGCTCCCTCTATGTCCAGCGATACAACTACGCTGATTTTCTTGCTATCTAAGTTACCACGTATATGCTGTACTAGGTCATAGAGGGAGTCCTCGGTGCTGCGCTGCGGCGTGAAGCCGTACTGCCGCGGATTTACTTTTGGCAACAGGTGCCATCGAAGTCTTCTTACCATCATCTTTTCCAGAATCTTACCCAGGATCGGCAGTAGTCCTATGGGCCTATACGACTTAGGGTGGCTATAATCAGTTTTTCCTGGCTTCCTAAGGACTACCACCGACGCCTTTTTCCATATTTCTGGGAAGTATGATGTTTCGAGGCACCTGTTGGCAATCGCAAGAAAGGCGTCTTGGTCGACAGCAATGGCCTCGTTGCAAATGTCGGCTGTAAACCCGTCATCTCCAGGGGCTTTCTTGGGGTTGAAGGTACCTGCAACGTAGCGAAGCTCGTCACTCGTAAAAGGTGGGTCCTGGACGTCGTCAGCAGCTGGATTAACCATTTTGTTTGCTTTCGCGCGTGTGAGTTTATGATCACTATTTTCGCCTGCTTCAACGTCTTCTGGAAAGAAAGTGTCCGCCAAAAGTTTCACTGATTCTTCCGGACTCAAGAATCTCCCCTCCTTCACGAGAGGTTGGTCTTCGGTTTTCTTTGTCACACTTCTAATAACTCGATAAATGCCGTCCCACATACTCTCTCGGTTCTGAGTGCTGCAGAAGTCCTTCCAGCTTTTAACCTGTGATTTCGTCGTTTCTAATGTATACTTTTCTTTTGCTTTCAGGTATTCGTCAACTACGTGCATTCTTCGGCGTGGTGCTGCGCATCGTATTCGTCGCTTCTTCGTGTTCATGTCCTTCTTCAGTTCCTCCAGCTCCGGTGTCCACCATGGTAAGTGCATTTTTGTTTTCCTTTTTATGCCTGGAATCGCTATTTTGCATGCCTCTGTTATGCTGTTTGTATATTTTTGAACTATTTCTTCCAATTTGGCTTGCGAATCTATTTTTGCTATTTCTTCTGCACTTATCTCATTTTTCCCTAATTCTTCCTTTAGGTGTTTTCTAAACAGGGGCCATTTCGCTTTCCCTGTGTTATACAATCTAGTGCCGCTCCCCTCCGGCCGTACCCTTTCTGATTTTTGCAGGCACAGAGAAAACGTTATGGCGTTGTGGTCCGAGCTGGTGAAACTTTCGTCAACTTTCCAGTCATTTATTGCACCAAGCAAGTTTTGGCTGCACATCGTGACATCTACTCTGCTTTTACACTCGATACCATTTCTTATTGTGTAAAATGTGGGTACGCTTCCTTCGTTCAGTATGTGCATCTCCATCTCCTCGATTGCACCCACCAGTGCTTCGCCTCGGTAGTCTTCAGACTCGCTACCCCACCACATACTCCAGGCATTTGCATCGCCTCCAATGATCAGGTTCCTTAATTGCAGTTTTTGTCTGATCATTGTTATGTGTGTGAGATAGGGTTCTATGGGCAAGCTATCTTCAAGGTAGATGGAGATGACTCCGACTTCCCAGGACCGGGTCTTGAGAGTTACCACTGCTATATTCTCCGTCGTTAGTGCAGGATGCTCCAAAACTTCGAGGCTCTCGTCAAATATTATGATTGCTGATTTAACCGGCTTAACTCTGTTCAAGATCTTCCGTATGACTCTGTACCCCCCAGTCATTGTGAAGTCCCCTGTTGCCCCGACGTAAGGTTCCTGCACCAATGCGAAACTGATTTTCCTATTTTGGGATGTCCATATCAGTTCGTTCGTTGCTAGTTTCGCTCGCTGCAGGTTAGCCTGAACAATTTTGTATTTTTGTTTAGGTGGTGCGGTATCTCCAACTTGTGTATTGTCTTGGGTGCCCTTAGCAATATGCTACTTTAGCCCTTGCCAGAGCATCCCATTTTCTACGGACTGGACAACTTTCGTCGAAGCTGTTATGGTTCGTCTTTTCCAGTCGGCTGCTCCGGCAATTGCGACACGTTGGGGGGTCACCAGCCCGCCATACAGGACACTCACTGCGCAGGTGTTCGCCCGCACAGTGGCTGCAGGTGTCCACGGATTCCGTGCACGCCTTTCGGCCATGCCCGTATCCGAGACACCTGGAGCAGGTCAGCAGTGGGGACTGATCTTCAACCTTTACCCGCTGCAGATCAACATGTACTCTGCCGGCCGCAGTGAGCCTCTGCCACACTGGAGGCGACACCTGGAGGACAACGTGGCTTTCTAGCGGGTTTCTCGCCTTTTTTCTATACCTAACGCTTGCCCTGTACTCCTCGACAGGTATCCCCTCCAGTAAATGGTCATTCTGCTTAGTAATGGCGCCCAGGACATCCTCGTCCGTGTTGTAGCTAAGCACGCTGCGCAACATCACTAACGGGTCCCTATTTACTTTTTCCTCCATGAGGAGAGTTGGGTTCCCAGACTTTAGCTTTTCTGCCACTTTGGCAAGCTCCTCCCGAGTCTGGCAGCCCAACACTACCTTGCCGTCTTTCGCTCTTCTTAGGCGGTCCACTCTTATGCCGGAAGTCTTCGCACTCACGGCAGTGCGGATTTTGTTTATCACGTCGTCGCTCGTGTCGTGAGCGTCGACGGAAGACACCAGCATTGAGTGGACCGGCTGAGGAGGCCGAGGGATGTGAGAAGCTTCCGGTTTTGGAGCTGCTGCCATGGTGGCATATGTAATGCCGTCCTGAACTCTATTTTGTTTAATGTTTTCGTTCAGCTGTATCATTTGTTCTTTCACGGCATTTACATCCTGCCTGGTCTCGGAGGCTATTTCTTTTTGCTGTCGGAGCTCGTCCATAACCTTCCTGGCAAAATCCTCAACCGAAGCAGTTGGGGCTGTAGGAGGCGGTGTACCGTCGCTGAGCCTCAATATGATGGTGTAAAGGCTAGACAGGCATTCTATAACCGTCTCCTTAATGGTGGCCTTTAGGTTACCTGATTGCTCCAACTGGAGTTTTGCCTCCTGGAAGAGCTGGTTCGCAGTTGTGCCCAGCTCTCCCAGGGGCCCATCGGCAGCAGACTTCACCAGGAAGGGCATTTCGGCGCATGGAGGTTTTATCGGGGGCTTTTTGCGTGTCTCCGTATCGGCGTGTTTAACGCTGATACTGGCCACGTTTGTCGGTTTATTTAAACTGGATACTTTCGATGCCATATTGATAAGTGATGCTTAGACTTCTTAACACGGCCGATGCGTAACCGTTACTGAGGTAATTTGAGATGAATATATAAATAAGAGCACCAACACAACAATAAAAAATTTATCCTAGTTTTAAATTTTTTATCTTAATGTAAAGCAGTTGGAGGTGTACAGAGCCTCCAACAGTCAATATAATTAATTTAGCTTAAATTTTAAAACCCAACCTAAAATTTTTAAACCTAACCTAATTCGAAAAAGTTGGGAGGTGTAAAGTGCCCCCCAACAGTCAATAAATAAATAATAATTTTCAGTCTCTAATAATAGGGAGGTGTAAAAGCCTCCCAATTGTCCAACTATAGTTTAAAAGTGTCTTACAAATAATTATAACCTAACCTAATTTGAGAAGTTGGGGGTGTAAAGTGCCCCCAACAGTCATTAGATAATAAAGTATTGAGAGGTGTAAAGCCTCTCAATAGTCAACGTAAATAATCGTATATTGGAAATAATTTTTATAAAATCAATTTTACTATTTAATTTGGAGGTGTAGATAGCCCCCAGAGTCAGGATTTCCTACGAATAGGAGACGTATATCCTCCTAGTTGTCAAGCGTAATTTTTGCAACCCAGTTATCGCAATAGATTTGTAGATTTAAAGGAAAAAAGGGTCGCGGCTCTCCCTACGGTACTGCCCCTGTCCACCTATATAACAAACAAGGGGCGGGTGGGGGGGCGATTTTTCGCGAATTGTGGGCCTATTTGAGCCGGGAAAACTCGGCGCACGCGCCGCGGCGTGTCCGGGCGCACCTACGAGCGTCCCTGGAGCAGTTTCGTTGGAAAATTTCGGAAAATGTCGAAAGTTTTTCCGAAAATTTTCAACAATTTTCCGAAATTAAATCTTTTTGTGCTTTTGCAGGATGCTGCAGGCGGCTGGGCGAGACGACGGGACAACGGCGACGCGGAAAACCCACTTTTCCGGGGTAGGTATGGACGTAAATATCGAATCAAAGTTAGAATTCTATCCGGTTAGGTTAGGTTAGGTTAGGTTAGGTTAGGTTAGGTTAGGTTAGGTTAGGTTAGGTTAGGTTAGGTTAGGTTAGGTTAGGTTAGGTTAGGTTAGGTTAGGTTAGGTTAGGTTAGGTTAGGTTAGGTTAGGTTAGGTTAGGTTAGGTTAGGTTAGGTTAGGTTAGGTTAGGTTAGGTTAGGTTAGGTTAGGTTAGGTTAGGTTAGGTTAGGTTAGGTTAGGTTAGGTTAGGTTAGGTTAGGTTAGGTTAGGTTAGGTTAGGTTAGGTTAGGTTAGGTTAGGTTAGGTTAGGTTAGGTTAGGTTAGGTTAGGTTTTTTTTTTTTTTTTTTTTTAATACCCCGACATGTGTCGAAGTCGCCCGTTTTCCCCCCCGACATGATGATCGGAGACCTTTTTTTTACATGATTTCAATTTTATGTCTTATTTTAATTTTAATTTTGATCATTAAGTTTTTGTTGTATGTTATTTACGTTATTGCCTATATTCTGCTAATATAAGGTAACTGTAAATCTTTTATACATTTATATTTTATTTCCTTTTATTGTAATTTTGCCTATTGCTATTGCATATTTTATAAAACTGTCCCTAATATATTTATTTCCTAACAATTCAGATAAATGTTCTTTTTTAATGGATATGTCAAATTTACTTTCTATGTCGTACCGTTGTCTTCCGAATCTTGGGCATTCTGTCAGCAGATGAATAGGTTCTTCATCCTTGTCTGAGTTACATTCACATGCGGGGGTATCTTTTAGCTTAAATCTATGCAGGTATTTTGAGAAACCCCCGTGTCCACTAATTATTTGTGTAAGTACCGGGTGCACGTCTATTTTACTGACTATTTTATGCGCTTTATGAACATCTGGGAAGAACACTTTTGTAACACTTGCAGTATTTTCTTCTTCATACCGTTTTTGCCATTGCAACTGTGTATCTGCTCTTATCATCATCTTTGCGTGTGATATTGGGCATGCTCTATATGTCGCGGTTATCTTTTTATTTGATGCCGCCTGTTTTGCTAAGTTGTCAGCTCGCTCGTTGCCAGCGTTTCCAACGTGGGCTTTAACCCAACATAATCGGACCAAATGCCCTTGGTCTCGCACTGCACCGATTCTTCGCCGTATACTGTTCGCTAGTGGATGGGAGATTCTTCCACTTTTTATTAAATCTAAAGCAGATCTGGAATCGCTTAAGATCCAGAATTCTCTTTCTTTGTTCTTTTCTGCCCATTCCACAGCCTTTTCTATGGCAAACAGCTCGGCCTGGAATACGGTGCAGTACGATTCCAGTTTTAGCTTGATCGCCTTGACCTCTGCGCCACCTTTCCATACCGATACAGCCGCTCCTACTCCGCCCTCAAACTTACTACCATCCGTATAGATGAGTGTCCTTCCGGTATCGTGACACTCATTGGGTTCAGTTTGAGAGTTTTCGAGGAGGGAGTAGTCAATCGTAGTACTAAGCGCTGGGTGTTTGATGTGTTGTTCCGCATATCCTACTCTTACTTCAATCTTTCGATCGTCCGGCAGATGTCGGAATATGCCCTTCTTGGCCTCATAGAGGGTAGCTACCTCTTGAACCCTAAGGTCAAGAGGCAGTATCCCTGCCAGTATCATGGCTGAATTTAAGGATGCGGTGCGATAGGCTTTGCTAATTTTTTGGGCAAATCCACGCTGGATACAGTTTAACTGCTTTCGAACGCCAAGCTTTTTAGTGGCTGGTGCCCACGCGCTGGCTGCGTAAAGGATGATGGGCTCCACTACCGCTGTATATATCGTCTTTATGACCTGTGGGTGGAGGCCCCAGCTGACTTTAGCGGCTCTGCACAGCTGCTTGTATATGCCCTGTACCTTGCTGCAAGTGTTTGTAGCATGCGCGTTAAAGGTAAGACCCCTGTCTATCGTTAGGCCTAATATCTTGATCTCATTCGACATTTCAATGCTGATCCCCCCCATGTGCAGGATCGGAGAGTCGTATTTTAACTTTTTGGTAATGACCATAGCCTTGGTCTTGTGTGGCGCAAATTTCAGTTTGTTCCGGACTCCCCAATCCTGCACATAGGCGAGAGCTGCGTTGGCCTGTCGTGAGATGTCCAATCCTGTATGTGCATCAAAGACAAGGACCACATCATCAGCAAAGGCCTGACAGTAGTCTCCCCGTAACTGTAGTCCTTTAAGCAATGGATCAAGCAGCAGATTCCAAAGAATCGGGCCTCCGATTGATCCTTGCACGCATCCTTTTGAGGTGCTTCTGATGTGTTCAGCACCGGCATATCTCACCCTCACCCTGCGATCCTGGAAATAATTATCGATGACTTTTCTGATGTTCCCGGGACACCTTTCCTCAGCCAGTCTAAGCTTTATGGCGGGCCACCATGCACTATCAAATGCACCCTCTATGTCCAGAGAAATCACAGTTATTACTTTTTTCTCTTTTAACTTTTCGTTTATATGTTTCATCAAGACATAGAGGGCGTCTTCGGTGCTCTTTTGGGGCATAAAGCCGTACTGGCGAGTACTGATCCCGGGTAAAATATGCCATTTAATTCGATTTATTAGCATTTTTTCCAGGATTTTGCCAAGAACTGGAAGGAGCCCGATGGGTCGATAAGCCTTAGCGATGGTGTAATCTACTCTTCCGGGTTTTCTGAGGACTACAACGGTGGCTTCTTTCCAGGCAGTTGGAAACGCTCCCAGCTCCAAGCATTTGTTGGCGAGGGTGAGATATATATCGGGATCAAGCATAATTGCGTGCTGACAGATGTCTGGTGTAAGGCCGTCTAGACCCGGGGCCTTCTTAGGGTTGAAGCTTGTGGCGGCGCTCTGAAGTTCTGTAGGAGTAAATGGTGGATCCAAAGTTTCATTTTGGTTCCACTCATTTATTTTTTCAGCTGCTTCTCTCATCTGCCCGTGTTCTGCATTATCATCCCTAGTAGTGTCCTCCGGGTAAAACGTTTCTGCCAGCATTTTGGCCGACTCGTGTGGATCAAGAGTCCTACCGTTTTTTATAAGAAGTAGGTCTTCCTGCCTTTTTGTGGTCCTACTTAACACCCTATAAATTCCATCCCAGAGTCCTTCCCTATCCTGCCTCTCACAGAACTCCTTCCAGCTTGTGATTTGAGCCTTTTTTACTAATGTTTCATATGTGTTTTTTATTTCCAGGTACTCTTCAATCACTTTAGGTCTCCGGATAGGTGCAGCGCATCGGATTCTCCGCTTCCTGGTAAGGACCTGCCGCTTGAGCGTGGCGAGTTCTTCACTCCACCAAGGTAAGTTTAATTTTTCTTTATTTTTCTTTTTAGGTATAGTTTCATAGCATGTTTTTATTATTATGTTTGTATAGTTTTCTACTAATTTGTTTAATTCTATTTTATTTTTAATTTTTTCTATTTCTATTTTATTAATGTTATCAAGAGCCATAAATTGAGCGAGTTTCAAATGAAATTCGTTCCAATTTACCTTTTTCGTATTAAATATTCTCGTAGTCCTGCTTATTGTTATGCCTTTAGCTTTAGTTAACCGAATTTTAAACTTAAGGGTATTGTGATCCGAACTCGTCACGGTCTCGTCCACTTCCCAGTCTTCAACCAATGTGAGCATTTCAGAAGAACAAGTCGTTATGTCGATATAGCTAGTGAACATTTTATTACCCCTAGCCGTATCGTAAGTTGGAGTTCGACCCTGGTTAAGCACGTGTAGGTCCATTTCATCGAGTGCGCCTGCCATCGCTTCTCCTCTACTGTCAGTGCATTGGCTTCCCCACCAGGTGTTTTTGGCGTTCGAGTCGCCTCCTACAAGTACATAGCGTGGCCCAATCTCCTGCACTACTTTTTTCAGGTGATCCAGGTATGGCGCAATCGGTTGTGAGGGTTCTAGGTAGAATGAAACTACTCCTATTTCCCACGCGCTGGTTGTTATTTTAACAGCGACTATGTTGTTCGTTGTTAATTTTGGGTCCATTGTTACGACCATGTCGCTGTTAAAGACTGCCACTGCCGCTTTTACAGGACCGCCTTCAGTGCATTGGAAGATCCGCACTCCTGTGTAGTTTTTCATTCTACCTATTCCCCCCACATAGGGCTCCTGGATCAGTGCGAAGGCTACTTTCTTATTGTAGGCCTCGATCATCAGTTCTTGCGTTGCTAGCTCTTTCCTCTGCAAGTTCGCTTGATAAACAAGGTAGGGGATGGAGTCTTTTGTTGTTCCTGGGACAACTTTAGCAATACGCTATGGTCGCCCTGGCCAAGGCCTCCCACTTCTTCCTGACTACACATTCCTGGCTAAACGCATTGTGGTCTACTGCTTCCAGCTTGGCCAATGTACAATTACAGCACGAGGGTTTTGTACCCTCCATCCAGCTTGCACATTCTGATTTCATATGGGGTCCCCCACAGTGGCTACATTTTCCCACTGTCTCTTTACAGAATCGTTTTCCGTGACCATAGCCCAGGCATGTAGAGCATTGAGTAAGAGGTGACTGGTCTGCCACTCTTACTCTCTGCAAATCCATATGTACTGTCTCCGCTTCCGTCAATTTTTGCCAAATTTTTGGGGACACTCTCAACACCATGTGACACGTGAGGGGATTTCTGGTTTTCCGTCTGTATCTCATCTCAATTCTATCTTCACCCTTCCCTAGGTTTTGAAAGATGCTTTTGTTTTGCTGTCTCAGTGCCTGGAGCACCTCCTCGTCACTGTTGTATTGCAAGACATCTTTCAATACCACTAGCGGATCTTTGTTCTGAATTTCTTCTACCAATAGATGTTCGCCGGCCTTCTTTAGTCTCTCGGTAACTTTTGCCCTCTCTTCTGTCGTGCTGCAACCCACTATTATTTTTCTATCTTTCGCTTTTCTGACTCTGTCTACTTTTATCCATCCGTCTTTGGCGTTTATTGCCGTTCGAACTCTATTCAGAACTTCCTCTCCTGTTTCTGTTTCATCCTTGGAAGAAATCACTACTGAGTGCAGCGTGGCTTGTTCTGGCCCGCGTTTCTTGGTGCTGCCAGCAGCTACACTCGCGTAAGTGGTCCTCTCCACGGTTTCTTTTTGTTCTTCTATCGCTCTTGCTAGCACCTTCATCGTTTCATTGTTCTCCTTTATTAATTTTCCATGTTCTTCTATCTTTTTCATTAAGTCCATTCTAGAGTCATTTTCCTTTTTTCCGGTCGTCACATCAGGCTCCATTCTTGCTTCCTGATGTTCCTTTTTCTGTTTCAACTTTTGACCACCTTCTGCCTCCTTCACCAGCTCGTACAGTCTTTCTATGGCATGAGTGACCTCGGTTTTTATATCGGTTCTAAGATTCCGAGAGTTTCCGAGATGCAATTTGGCTTTATTGAGGCAGGATCTTGCTTCTGCTACTCTCGTAGGGAACTTTGGTTGCTCCAGTTTATCTCCCAAGATCTCCACAGATACTCTACGTGTAGTTACACTGCTGGCAGTCGATGTCGTTGGTTGCTGCGAGAATGTCATCATCGGTTTTTCCTTTTTGGTGGCAGCAGGGACAAGCTTCGGCGATTTGGATGTTTGACTGATGATATCCATTTCCGGAGATGAAGCAATACCGGTTCCTAGCAGTACCTGAGAACCTAAGACCACTGTCTTATTCCCCTTCGGGGAGACGTCCTGACTTGGTTCTGACTCTGGTGCTGTTTGTACTGTTTTAGCGGGGGTTCTGATTCCACATGCAAACATGTTATTAACGGTTGACACTGGTCAAAATTTTTCTGCAGATTAAGCCTAATCAGATAGTTGAAAATAATTAATTAATATTTTGAAGGTGTATAGTGCCTTTCACTGTTCAAAATTATTTAATTCTAACCTAACCTAAGATATTAAAAGTTTAAATAAGATAGAGGGAGGAGTAAAGGGCCTCCCACTTGTCATTCGGCGTCAATAGACAAAAAAGTAAAGTAATCAACTAGTCCAGCAATAATATTATATGAAAATTTTTGGTCAAACTTTAAATATTTATTAGTTCTTTTTGGGCAGTGTATAGTCTGCTCAAGTGTCCTATAAAGTCAACTGACATATATTATACAAAACCAATCTAATTAAGATGTGGTCGATAGATTAAGAGCCTAAATAATTGATTTTTTGAGCAGTATATATGCTGTTCAAAGTCAACGCTAATTTTGGGGGGTGTAAAGGCCCCCCCTTGTCAGGCTATGCACCGAAATGGTTGCTTAGAGGGTGTATACAGCCCTCCAAACAGTTACGGAGGTGCCTACAGTCACCGTTTGCCGGAAAAGTGCCTTTGAAACTTCGCGGCTCTCCCTACGGTATAGCCGCTGCCCACTTCAGTGCAGACTAGTGGGTGGGTGGGCGGGCGAAAAATCGCGAATTTTTGCAACGCGCTGCTCCCGCGCGCACTACAGGGCACGCAGGGGTGCAAACGCGAGCCTTTGGACACTTGAAAATTTGGAAAAACTGCGAAAATTCGATGAAAATTGATGAAAATCGATGAAAAATTTTGAAAATTCTAATGTTTTAATTTTTTCTTTCTGTTTCAGGGCGACGACGCAGGCCGGACTCGACACCCCGGGACCACGAATTTTGGTTAGGTTAGGTTAGGTTAGGTTAGGTTAGGTTAGGTTAGGTTAGGTTAGGTTAGGTTAGGTTAGGTTAGGTTAGGTTAGGTTAGGTTAGGTTAGGTTAGGTTAGGTTAGGTTAGGTTAGGTTAGGTTAGGTTAGGTTAGGTTAGGTTAGGTTAGGTTTAGGTTAGGTTAGGTTAGGTTAGGTTAGGTTAGGTTAGGTTAGGTTAGGTTAGGTTAGGTTAGGTTAGGTTAGGTTAGGTTAGGTTAGGTTAGGTTAGGTTAGGTTAGGTTAGGTTAGGTTAGGTTAGGTTAGGTTAGGTTAGGTTAGGTTAGGTTAGGTTAGGTTAGGTTAGGTTAGGTTAGGTTAGGTTAGGTTAGGTTAGGTTAGGTTAGGTTAGGTTAGGTTAGGTTAGGTTAGGTTAGGTTAGGTTAGGTTAGGTTAGGTTAGGTTAGGTTAGGTTAGGTTAGGTTAGGTTAGGTTAGGTTAGGTTAGGTTAGGTTAGGTTAGGTTAGGTTAGGTTAGGTTAGGTTAGGTTAGGTTAGGTTAGGTTAGGTTAGGTTAGGTTAGGTTAGGTTAGGTTAGGTTAGGTTAGGTTAGGTTAGGTTAGGTTAGGTTAGGTTAGGTTAGGTTAGGTTAGGTTAGGTTAGGTTAGGTTAGGTTAGGTTAGGTTAGGTTAGGTTAGGTTAGGTTAGGTTAGGTTAGGTTAGGTTAGGTTAGGTTAGGTTAGGTTAGGTTAGGTTAGGTTAGGTTAGGTTAGGTTAGGTTAGGTTAGGTTAGGTTAGGTTAGGTTAGGTTAGGTTAGGTTAGGTTAGGTTAGGTTAGGTTAGGTTAGGTTAGGTTAGGTTAGGTTAGGTTAGGTTAGGTTGGGGTGCTGAGTCAGGTAACCTTCACGTGGTGCACCCTGGGTACCACTCAATAACTTGTCGATTCGTCGGGAGGTTATTGAGTGGTAGCGAATAACCTGACAGGGGGGGCGTTCCGCTGCGTGCAGAAGGCACAGCTGAGGAGCAAGGACGGGTTCAGTGTGCACTCACCCTGCCACTGAACAGGCTATGGTAGTATCTACCTAGCCACCGTCGGACTCGTAATCCCGTAGTGAGGCGTCATGGTCATGTCTCGTGGCCTGTACGGGACCGAGGGTCTTGCCTTAACCGGCCGGACCGCGAGGAAGAAAACCTCTATAAAAAATTACCCCGAATCCCAAGCGGCGGCGCACCGCGAGGGGATGCATGGCTGATGGGTGGTTCAGTCGCTAGTGCGTTCCTCGTCAGGGTACCGGCCGACCCCCTGATGAGTAACTTCTTTAGGCTTACCCGGGTGCAGGGGGCACCACCCGGATGGACGTTCTATATCCCCCATTCTCGTGGGAACAGAAATGGAAAAAACAAAACATACAAATACATATAAAGACGTTATTGAGGGTGAAAGGAAGGAGCAAGGAAAAGAGACGGTGAGGGACGGCTCCCGGACTCGGAGCCCGCTGTTTAGAGTCCCGAGCAGTTTGGGGTCGGGGTCGGAGTCTGAAGGGTCCCGAGCCTCGACGAGATCTGGCTCCGTAAAACGCGGTAGGCCTGCGGTCAGAGGTAGTAGCACTGGTATCGCTCGTGCCAGAGCCGATTTGAGAGGACAAAAAGAGGTGGATCGGGAGGAGCACTTCAACCAATACTTAAGGGACCGAGTGTACCGTAAGGAGTCGCCTGCGGCAACGATATCAGATCCCGAAGAGGTGATCGAGGTGCAACCCACGGGGGACCCGAGCAAGCTGAGCGCTGAAGAACTGCGGGCCCTGGGTGGTCATAATGTGGCAAATATTATACAGGTGGCCACGAAGTCCGGGAACCTCAAAGGTACCTGGGTGAAGCGGCTGAAGAACGCGGCCAACAGCCTCCAAGACGTGGTGGACGCCCTGGCCACCAGGACTGTTGACGATGAAGTACGCCGGCTGAGAGCTGACAACGCCCGCTTACACAGTGAGGTAGAAAATCTCAAAACCGAGCTAAAGGCCCATCGCCGAGAATTTGATGACATGAGGGTAACTATGGCAGCCGCTGCGAAGGGCGCTTCTGCACCCAGTCTGAGTGGCGACCTTGTTGAAGAATTGAAGGCCTCCATTGTTACGTCGGTGGGAGGGATGATAAATGCTCGATTCGCGGGGATTGAGGAGCGACTTCTGCCTGAAAAGGTGCATCGTCCACCTCTGTCGTCGGACCGAAATAAGCGAGGAACGCCGGTCACAGCTGATTATAGTCGATCACAGCCGGTCGTTGCTTCTGACAGGGCCCCGAATGGACCGAAGTCCCGGGACACTATAGCGGCCCCTCGGCGACCTTCTGCCGGAACCTCGGAGGCGATTGCAGGCCCGAGTCTATCCCAGGCGACCGCTGACACTGATTGGGCTACAGTTGTGAGGAAAGAAGGGAAGAGGAAAAAGAAAAACCCTCCTGCCCCCGCAGTTTCAACAGCCACTCCCGCGGTATCTGCAAAGCCGGCTAAACCAAAGCTAGCCTCCCCACAGACTGCTGCGATCGTTATTACCCTGCAGCCGGAGGCAGCCGAGCGGGGTGTCACCTATGCCCAAGTATTAGAGCGTGCTGAGCAGAGTGTCAATCTGCAGGAGCTCGGCATTGGCGAAGGCATGAGGATTAGCCGAGCTGCAACTGGTGCCAGGTTGCTGGAGCTTCCCAAAAACCAGACCCAGGAACAGGCCGAATTGTTGGCAAGCAGGCTTCGGACGGCTTTGGATGGTATAGCCAACGTCGTTCGGCCCTGCAAATCCGCGACCCTCAGGGTTATCGGACTCGACGACTCGGTCACGAAGGCCAAGGTAGCCTCCGCTGTTGCGCGAGTGGGGAACTGTTCTGCCCAATCCATAAAAGTCGGGGAAATTCAGTCTGGTCCCAGGGGAATGGCAACAGTAACCGTACATTGCCCTGTCGAGGTGGCCAAAGTGATCTCAGATGCCGGGAAGATCTTGGTCGGTTGGAGCTCAGCCGAGGTTCAGGTACTCGAGCGACGCCCCCTGCGCTGCTACAAGTGTCTTGGCATCGGACACACAAGGCCTGTCTGCCCTTCCACGGTGGACCGGGGAAATTTGTGCTTCCGGTGCGGAAGCGGTGGCCACAAATCTTTGGAGTGTTCGAAAGAGATGCGGTGTGCGGTTTGCACAGATGCAAGGCGTCCTGCAAATCATATAATGGGAGGAAAGAGTTGCAACCCTCCCCCCGTGAAGGGTGTGACAATTACAGGTGATAGGACCATTGGTAATGCCAGACGTAGTGAAACGCAAGAGGGAGCTGATATGTCATCATGAACCAGTTGCACCATATCAGTTTCCTCCAGTCGAATCTCAATCATTGTGCAGCGGCTCAAGATCTCCTGTTGCAGTCTATAGCTGAGTGGCAGATAGATGTAGCCGTGGTTTGCGAGCCCTACTACGTCCCTACCCAACCTCATTGGGTGGGGGACCTAAACGGTTCGGTGGTAGTTCTGATCGGGAACAATACCGGTCCCCCACTCACTGCTATAGAAAGAGGCCCGGGTTATGCGGTAGCAAAATGGGGGGAATTCATTATCGTAGGGACATATTTCTCGCCCAATCGCACCTTGGCTGAGTTTGAAGTCTATCTTGACTCAGTCAGAGCGGCTGTTCTCAGACAGACGGGAGGACATGTTATCGTCCTCGGCGACCTGAACGCCAAGTCTCGGGTGTGGGGGAGTCCCACCACTGACGAAAGGGGGAGGGCTGTGCAGGCCTGGGCTCTCCTTTCGGGCCTGTCTCTCCTTAATAGAGGAGTGGCATATACTTGCGTCCGACAACAAGGCGGATCTATAGTCGATCTGTCGTTCGCAATGCCTGCAGTTGCCGGGAGAGTCACCGACTGGAGAGTGGAAGAAAATGTGGAGACTCTCTCAGACCACAAATATATCCGCTTTGGGATTTCCAACACCCCGGCGTCCGCTAGCCCCTCCAGGGGCCCAAGCCAATTTCAGCGGTGGTGCCTCAGCCGATTGGACCGAGAACTGGCCAACGAAGCTGCCATTGTCCAGCGGTGGTCCATTTCCGGCAACAGGGCAGATGCTAGCGCAGAGGAATTTGCAGCATTAGTATCCAATGCCCTTGTAAATATCTGCGACGCTTCTATGCCAAGAGCCAAACGACTGCCTCGTCGTCGCTCCGTTTACTGGTGGTCGGCGGAAATCGCGGACCTTCGTATGACCTGCGTTAGGGCCCGGAGGGAGTATGTCCGACGCCGCAGACGGAATGGGCTAGACCTGGACTTAGAGAACCGACTGCAGTGTGCCTATCGCCAGGCAAAAAAAGCGCTGCAACTGGCCATAAGACAGGCCAAGGAGCTGGCTCGCGAGGATCTATTGCGGACGCTGGACAGAGATCCATGGGGACGCCCTTATCGAATGGCGCGTAACAAACTTCGTGCTCAGTGTGCCCCGGTAACTGAAACCATGCAGCCGGACCTTCTATTGCAGCTGGTGGATGAGCTGTTTCCAGTCTCTCTTGGTCATGTCCCTCCAACGATGGCCCCTCCTCCTCCTAGAAGCGAACCAGATTCAAGTATTCCTCCTATTACGGAGGAAGAGATGCACCTAGCCCGCGAACCTTTACGGACTAAAAAGACAGCACCGGGGCCCGATGGTGTCCCAGGTAAGGTGGTTCACATAGCATTGGAATTCTTAGCGGAACGGCTTCGGGAACTGTTTGACATGTGCTTGCGCTCTGGGCAGTTCCCAAAGTCATGGAAGGATGGAAAGCTGTGTCTGCTGCCGAAGGCGGGCCGTCCGCCTGATTCCCCTGCGGCATATAGACCGATTGTGTTGCTCAGCGAGACAGGCAAGCTCTTCGAGAGGATCCTTGCCGCACGGCTCACTTCGCATCTTGAAACGGTGGGACCGGGTTTGTCTGAGCTGCAGTATGGTTTCAGGGCGGGCCGCTCGACTTTAGATGCCCTGAATGCCCTGAAGAGTTTGTCCACGGATGCCGTAGAAAACGGAGACGTGGTTCTTGCGGTCTCCCTCGACGTCGCAAACGCGTTCAACAGTCTCCCCTTCGAGACCTTACTGGAAGCACTCCGGTACCATAAAGTGCCAGCCTACCTTAGGAGATTGTTGGAAGCGTACCTTCAAGAGAGGGATGTAATGTGGGAAGGCAACGATGGACGATTGTATCGACACCGTGTGGGTAGCGGAGTCCCGCAGGGCTCGGTACTGGGGCCTACACTTTGGAACATTGGCTTCGATTGGCTCCTGCGGGGTCCGCTGCTCCCAGGTATGAGGGTGCTGTGCTACGCTGACGATACCCTAGTCACTGCCCGCGGGGAGAAATACGAGGTGGCAGCTCGCCTTGCGGAGATCGGCACGTCCCTGGTAGTGGATAGGATCAGGAGGCTGGGCCTGAGGGTCTCAATTTCCAAAACCGAGGCCCTCCTATTCCACGGTCCACGCAGAGGACCACCTCGGGGTGCGCAGATCATTGTCCAGGACGTAGTGGTGGAAGTGAAGGCCTGTATGAAATACTTGGGGCTTATTCTGGACGGACGCTGGGGATTTGGAGCGCACTTTAAGCAACTCGTCCCCAAGCTCATTAACACCGCTGCAGCTCTGGGCAGATTACTGCCTAACATAGGGGGGCCTCAGTCTTCTTGCAGGCGGCTGTACGCAGGAATCGTGAGGAGTATGGCACTGTACGGGGCGCCCGTGTGGGTGAACGCCTTGACTCCGCAGAACAAGATCCTTCTGCGGAGACCTCAAAGAATCATAGCCGTGCGAAACATCCGGGGGTACCGTACAGTGTCATGGACTGCCGCTACCCTACTGTCGGGCGACCCGCCGTGGGAACTTCAGGCTGAGGTACATGCAGAGATATACAGGTACCGATCTGACCTAAGGGCTCAGGGCGAGTCGACGGGCGCGGAAGAGGTCCAAAGGATCAGAGCCATTGCGCAAGCGGCCCTGATCAATAGATGGAAGGAGGACTTGGAGTCCCCTCCCGCGGGTAGTTGGACAGTGGAGGCGATACAGCCCCATCTTGAGCGCTGGCTTAAAAGACGTCATGGCATTTTAACCTACCGACTGGTGCAGGTACTTACGGGACATGGGTGTTTCGGTAAGTACCTGCACCAGATTGCGAGACGGGAACTCACCCCGGGTTGCTGGGAGTGTGACGCGCTGGAGGACACGGCGCATCACACATTAGTAGAGTGCGCAGCATGGGCCCCGCAGAGGCACTCATTGCTTGCGACTTTTGACGGGGACATATCGCTGCCGAATATCATTCATAAAATGATTGGCAGTGAGTCCAAGTGGCAGGCAATGGTGTGCTTCTGTGAGGAGGTTATGACAATAAAAGAGGCTGTGGAGCGGGAAAGAGAGTCGGCGGTCGACGCTCCCCCTCTTCGCAGGAAAAGGACGGGAGGCAGAAGGCGGAGATACGCACATCTCATGCCTTTAGCTTAATTACTTGACTCGTCATTTTTGTCGTAAGCGTCGGGGCGTCAACGTTGAATGCGACAGCGATCCGTTGGCGCCTCATTCAACGCAGTGGGTTGCGCTGGGTTTTAGTGGGTATTCCGGTCATCTCTTGGCCGGCGAGTCCCACACTCCCTTCCGGAAGCGGCGTAGTCCGCTGTACTGCTTCCGGAAGGGGTGCGTAAATGCATTTCCCAGCGAGAAAAAAAAAAAAAAAAAAAAAAAAAAAAAAAAAAAAAAAAAAAAAAAAAAAAAAAAAAAAAAAAAAAAAAAAAAAAAAAAAATAAAAAAAAAAAAAAAAAAAAAAAAAAAAAAAAAAAAAAAAAAAAAAAAAAAAAAAAAAAAAAAAAAAAAAAAAAAAAAAAAAAAAAAGGTTAGGTTAGGTTAGGTTAGGTTAGGTTAGGTTAGGTTAGGTTCCCGTGTGGGGTTGCTGGTCCTCCATCGGGCGCGTCCCCCGACTGGCGGATAGGGGAACGCCTCCCAGATATGGGAGGTACCGGGGAAACCCGGCGCGGACCAAAACCAGCAGGGGGGTTGCCGCTTGGAGGCTCCTGGTACTTCTCTGCTTATCAGAGTGGACTGTGCGAGACTCCGGGTGGCAACACTGGGGGGGAGGCTTTCGGGCCGTGAGGAAGAAAACCTCGTTAAAAAATTACCAGAGGGGGTGGCGACGCCCCGCGCGGCGGGTCCGCCGGTCTTCATGGCCGGTGGGCGTTGGCTTCGGCCACCGTCGGGCAACCCGTAATCCGCACTGAGCGGACCGGGGGCCCCACGCATTGAGCGAGGGGCCGCGAGGAAGAAAACCTCTATAAAAATTACCCTAATCCCAAGTTCCGCCGCCCGGCGATGGGATGAATGGCTGGTAGGGAACCAGTCACTAGGGCGGCACAACGGGGGGGTTTTTGGGGATTAAAAATCATGAAAAGTACGCCGATGAATAAAACTACCCGGGTGGGTCCCGTTCGCGGGGAATCCCATGGTGTGTCGGACAGCCGGCACATCGGCCCCATCGTATACGGGGGGGCCAATCGACGTGACGAGGAGCAGGAGAAGTTAGGGTTAGATGTAAGTTCGGGTTTGGGGGGGAAATTCTGGAAGGACGCAGAGGGAGTAGGAGAGGGGGGAGAGAGAAGTACGAGGAGGAACGAGGACGAGGAGGCAGCGTCGTCCGATTGCAGCCTCATGACCATAGAGAGCCGGCCCAGATCAGGGTCTGGATCATCGGTGGTCATCATGACAGGCGTAAAACGACCTCGGCTGACGGAAAGTGAGGATCAGTCGACGGATGAGGAAAGGCCGGGGACTCCGGTCCCCGTGCGAGGAAGAGGGCGCCCGCCTACCCATGGGCGGTATATGGGCCTGGGTAGGGCCAGGGAAGCCCTCCGAGAGCAGAAGCGAGCCGAGGAGAGAGCCTTGGAGAAACAGAAGGCCGAGGAAGAGCTCGCTAGGGAGACCGCCGTCGCCCGCTTCCGGCGGGAGACTCGCGGAAAGGAAAAGGCAGGTTCTTCCCGGGATGGTTCTGCGAGGCCGGATGAAAAGACGGCTGCCCGGCTGCAAGAACAAGTGTTGGAGGACTTGGACCTCATCACCAAGGTGGCGACCAAGTCCTCCAACTTGAAGGGGACGTTTGTGCGTGACCTCAAAGACGCCGCAGCATCTATAAAGGAAGCGGTGACCGTGCTCGGGTCACGCACGGTTTCGGAAGAAACAAGGAAGCTGCAGGCGGACAATGCTCGCCTTCAGGATGAGATGGGCAGCCTCAGGAGGGAGCTGGCCCAACTAAGGGAGGAGATAGAGCGGGTGCGGAAACAGGGTTCCGCCCCCGCTCCCATGGATGTGACCGAGGAGGCCCCCCCTGCACCGCGGCCTCCTCAACGCCCTGGGGTCGCCCCAGCCTCGCCGTCGGTGGAGGAGATCTGCCGCACGGTAATGGTCCAGGTCGGGACGATGTTGAGTGCCCGCCTGGCCTCTCTCGAGGATAGACTCCTCCCCGAGAGGAACCTGCGGCCACCCCTGGCGTCTGATTCAAGACGAGACGGACGCTCGTATGCCGCCGCTGCCTCGGTGCCCGCTCCGGGCGCTCGCAAGTCGGTTGGAGCAAAGGCGCCCCCAGCGCCAGCACCAGTTCAGGGACCCAGCAGACAGGTGCCGTCTGCGCCGCCACAGCGCCCGCCGGGCTCCACGTCGCCGTCGGCGCAGACCGCAAAAGAGGGCCCCTCCTCTTCTTCACCACCCTCTGAGGGGAGGAAAAAGAAGAGGAAGAAGAAGAAAAAGAAGAAGAAGAAGACGGCAGAGAGCCAAGAGACTGGCCCGCCGCAGGAGCAGCGGCGATCACAGCCGCCGTCGACGGGGTGGACGCAGGTGGGCCCCAAGTCACGGCCGGACGCGAAGAGTCGCGCCCGAAAGCTCCGCACACCTCGGTCGTCAGCGGTGGTCCTGACGCTGACACCGAGGGCGGAGGAGGAGGGCGTTACTTACGCCAAGGTGATCGCCGCCGCGAAGGCGAAGATCGATGCAGCGGAGCTCGGCGCTCAGGGGGTCCGACTTCGGAAGGCGGCCACTGGGGGCCGCCTGTTCGAATTCCCCGGGGCTACCAGTGCCGAAAAGGCGGACTCCCTGGCTGCGAAACTCAGGGAGGTGCTGAGTAGCGAAGTCGTCCGGGTCTCCAGACCGATAAAATCTGTGGATCTGCGGGTCTCCGGCCTGGACGACTCCGTGATCAGCGCGGACGTGCTCGCTGCGGTTGCTGCGGCGGGAGGGTGTCCCGCCGAGCAAGTGCGGGTTGGCGAGGTTCGTAGCGGCTACGACGGGTTGGGCTCAGTGCTCGTGAATTGCCCCGTCGCAGCCGCTAAAAAGGTGGTCGCAGGAGGAAGGCTCCGGGTGGGCTGGGTGTCCGCCCAAGTCAAGCTGCTAGACGCCCGGCCTCTGATGTGCTACCGGTGCCTAGCACCGGGGCACATGGCCGTACAGTGCACAGAGGGGGTCGACCGCAGCGGGTTATGCTACCGCTGCGGTCAGCCAGGTCACAGGGCCCGCGGGTGCTCCGCTGCGCTGCGTTGTGTGGTCTGTGCAGCGGCTGGCAGGTCAGCGGAGCATCTCGTGGGCAGTAAGGCCTGCAAGACACCACCGAAGAAGGGAAAGGGCTCCAATAAGAGCCAAACGCCCAAGGCTGCCACACATTCTACGGCGGCCTCTGGTGCGGGAGCGGTCCCCATGGACGCCCAATAACGGCTCCCCAAAGGTTCTTGCAGGGTAACTTGAACCACTGCGCTAAGGCGCAAGATCTGTGGGTTCAAGAAATGCTAAAGAGGTCCGTCGATATCGGGATAATCGCTGAGCCATACCGGATCCTCCCAAGGGGCGACTGGCTGGGCGACGCGGACTCGACGGTGGCGGTGGTATTTGGTCCGAAAACTGTCCCTCCATCTTCCAGGAGGACGGCGAGGGGCCACGGCTTCGTCGCTGCGGATCTGGGGACTCTCACTGTCGTGGGGGTTTACTTTTCCCCTAATCGACCCATTGCCGACTTTGAGGCTTTCCTCCTCCGACTAACTCCCGTCGTGAATGGAGCAGCCAATCCCGTTGTGGTCGCCGGAGACTTTAACGCTAAATCCACGTGTTGGGGTTCCCCGGCGACGGACGCGAGAGGCAGAGTCATGACAGACTGGCTCACAGCCACGGGCCTGGTCGTGGCAAACAGAGGTGCCGCTAGCACGTGCGTCCGGCGGCAAGGTGAGTCAATTGTGGACCTGACCTTAGTCAGCCCATCAATTGCTTGCCGAATGAGCGGCTGGAGGGTCCTCGAAGAGGTCGAGACCCTCTCGGACCACCTTTATATAGGTTTTGACTTATTTCCTTCGTCGGATACTGGTCGCCGAACTCCATCCGGTGGCGGCCCGAGGTGGTCCCTGAGAGGTCTGGATCGAGGCCTTCTCGAGGAGGCGGCAATCGTCGCGTCGTGGGCGCCTCTTCCGTCGGACGACGTCGAGGAGTGCGCGGAGTGGCTCAATGAGGCGGCTCACAATATCTGCGACGCCTCTATGCCCCGCGTTAAACCCGTCGTGCCCAGACGCCAGACTTATTGGTGGCGCCCAGAGCTCAGACGACTCCGCGAGGATTGTGTGGCGGCCCGACGCCGATACTTGAGATACCGCAGGCGGCGGAACAGGGAAGAGGCCGACGAGGAGGCCATTTACGACGGCTACCGTCAGGCGCGGCACGCTATGCGCGAAGCCATAAAAGCGGCGAAGAAGGAGGCCTGGGAAGAGTTCCTCAACACCCTGGAACAGGACCCGTGGGGCAAGCCGTACAAATGGGTGAGGCAAAAGCTTCGCCCAGCTGCTCCACCGTTGACCCAGCATATGGAGCCGGACCTTCGTCGCTCCGTCCTCTCGGCCCTATTCCCATCTGGGGCCGAGTGGTCGCCGCCATCAATGCGACCACCTAGTGCGGAGTCAGACGATGAGGAGGATATACCGCCCGTGACGGCTGGAGAGCTGGCGGCCGCGGTTCATAAAATGAGCCTTAAAAACAAGGCTCCCGGATTAGATGGGGTCCCCGGTCGCGTCTGGGTGCTGGCAATGCGGCACATGGAGGGGCATGTACTGGAGCTCTTCACCAAGTGCCTGGTGCAGGGGCGTATCCCACGCCGGTGGAAGTCGGGGAAACTCGTTTTGCTCCGCAAGCACGGACGACCGGAGGACCAGCCGTCGGCCTATCGCCCGATCGTTTTGATCGACGAGATTTGCAAAACCATAGAGAGGGTCATCGTCAGGCGCCTCACCCAACATCTGGAAGGCGCCGGCCCGAACTTGAGCGATGCTCAGTTTGGGTTCAGATCTCGTCGATCGACGATAGATGCGGTGGCGCGGATACGGAAAATCTCGGAGGAGGAGATCTCTCGGGGTAGGGTGGTGCTGGTAGTCTCGTTGGACATAACCAACGCATTTAACACCCTACCCTGGGAAACAATTAAGGAGGGACTTCGGTACCACCGAGTGCCCAGATATCTTCGCCGAACAATTGGCAACTATCTGTCGGAGCGCTCGGTGCAGTACCCAACCGAAGAGGGCTGGGAGGAGCTGGAAGTGGTCTGCGGCGTCCCGCAGGGTTCGGCTCTCGGTCCGGAACTGTGGGACATAGGATATGACCACGTGCTGCGCGGCGCCACTCTTCCAGGCGTGGAGCTCGTCGCGTATGCAGACGACACCGCGGTCGTGTGCCGCGCCAAAACACACCGCGACGCGACAATCCTGGCGACGGCGGCAGTCGCACAAGTTGTGCGAAGGATAGAAGCGTTGGGACTGAAGGTGGCGCTGAACAAATCAGAGGCCCTGTTGTTCCACGGGCCTAGAAACGCGCCTCCGCCGGACCTGGCGGTGATAGTGAGCGGGACGAGGATCCAGGTTGCGTCCACGATGACTTACCTCGGCCTGGTTCTCGACAGCCGGTGGTCATTTAAGGAACACTTCCGCCGGCTCTCAGAGAAGGTGAAGAAGTCCGCGGGAGCCCTGGCCTCGCTGCTCCCGAATCTCGGGGGTCCGAGCTTGACTTGTCGGCGTCTCTACATGGGTGTAGTTCGATCTATGGTCATGTACGGGGCGCCGATCTGGGCGGATGGCCTGCTGCCGGAGAACAGGCTGGCCCTGGGACGGCTGCAGCGAGTGATGGCGACGCGAGCAGTCCGAGGATATCGTACTATCTCTCGTGACGCATCGTGCCTCCTTGCTGGCAGCGTCCCTTGGGATTTGGACGCTCAAACCCTCGCCGATGTGTACTGGCGTGGCGCAGCGGTCCGCGCGGAGGGAAGCAACCCCCTACCGGACGCCGTACGTCGGTGGAGGGACCGAGCTAAAGAGGTGGCAGTCGAGCTCTGGGAGGAGCGACTCCTGGAGCCACAGGCGAGCGTGGATTTGGTGCAGGCTATGCGCCCAGTACTGAAAAAGTGGTTGGCAAGAAAGTACGGCGCGCTCTCGTTCCGACTCACGCAGGTGTTGACCGGACACGGCTGTTTCGGCCGTTACCTGCGTGAGATCGCGAACCGAGAGGAGAGCACGCGCTGTCACCACTGCGACGATGACCGGGACACGGCGGAGCATACCGTCTCTGCCTGTCCCGCCTGGACAGGACAACGGGCGGCCCTCACGGCCGCCATTGGACATGACCTCTCACTGCCGGCGTTGGTTCGCGCCATGCTGGCAAGTGAACCCGGATGGACAGCGGTGCAGACCTTCTGCGAAGAGGTTATCGCCGCGAAGGAGGAGGCCGAGCGCGTGCGGGAGTTGGAGGCGCTCGACCCCCGCCGAAGAAGACGGCTGAGGCGTCGACGAGTCGTCCATGATGACAACTTGCCGCCTTAGCCGGGGGGCTCGGGGCGGCGGCATGGGGATGCCGTCGCCCAACGAGTCGAGTCCCCAAGTGGGTCGCGATGCGCTGCGTATTCTTCGCGCATCGCGACACCCTGGAGAGATGGGCCCACGCAAGCCCCGAGGGGGCCTCTGTTCGGCCCTTAGGAGCCTGAAAGCTCCACAGAAGATGGGCCTGCCGTGAGACGCAGGCGAAGCAATGCAGGGCCGCGGATGAAGGCTCACGCGTGCTCGCAACCCTGCATGGAGCAAAGAAGAATACCGTCGGGTTTTAGTGGGTGCAAGCCCCACATACCCGTGGGGGAGTCCCCAATTCCCCCGGGATGCGTCAGGCATTTCCCGACGAAAAAAAAAAAAAAAAAAAAAAAAAAAAAAAAAAAAAGGTTAGGTTAGGTTAGGTTCCCGTCCCGTGTGGGGTTGCTGGTCCTCCATCGGGCGCGTCCCCCGACTGGCGGATAGGGGAACGCCTCCCAGATATGGGAGGTACCGGGGAAACCCGGCGCGGACCAAAACCAGCAGGGGGGGTTGCCGCTTGGAGGCTCCTGGTACTTCTCTGCTTATCAGAGTGGACTGTGCGAGACTCCGGGTGGCGACTTTGGGGGGGAGGCTTTCGGGCCTTGAGGAAGAAAACCTCGTTAAAAAATTACCAGAGGGGGTGGCAACGCCCCGCGCGGCGGGTCCGCCGGCCTTCATGGCCGGTGGGCGTTGGCTTCGGCCACCGTCGGGCAACCCGTAATCCGCACTGAGCGGAACCGGGGGCCCCACGCACTGAGCGAGGGGCCGCGAGGAAGAAAACCTCTATAAAAAATTACCCTAATCCCAAGTTCCGCCGCCCGGCGATGGGATGAATGGCTGGTAGGGAACCAGTCACTAGGGCGGCACACCGGGGGGGTAATGGGGAAAACACACACCATGAAAAGTACGCCGATCAAAAAAACTACCCGGGTGGGTCCCGTTCGCGGGGAATCCCATGGTGTGCCGGACAGCCGGCACATCGGCCCCAACGTATACGGGGGGGCCAATCGACGTGACGAGGAGCAGGAGAAGTTAGGGTTAGATGTAAGTTCGGGTTTGGGGGGGAAATTCTGGAAGGACGCAGAGGGAGTAGGAGAGGAGGGAGAGAGAAGTACGAGGAGGAACGAGGACGAGGAGGCAGCGTCGTCCGATTGCAGCCTCATGACCATAGAGAGCCGGCCCAGATCAGGGTCTGGATCATCGGTGGTCATCATGACAGGCGTAAAACGACCTCGGCTGACGGAAAGTGAGGATCAGTCGACGGATGAGGAAAGGCCGGGGACTCCGGTCCCCGTGCGAGGAAGAGGGCGCCCGCCTACCCATGGGCGGTATATGGGCCTGGGTAGGGCCAGGGAAGCCCTCCGAGAGCAGAAGCGAGCCGAGGAGAGAGCCTTGGAGAAACAGAAGGCCGAGGAAGAGCTCGCTAGGGAGACCGCCGTCGCCCGCTTCCGGCGGGAGACTCGCGAAAAGGAAAAGGCAGGTTCTTCCCGGGATGGTTCTGCGAGGCCGGATGAAAAGACGGCTGCCCGGCTGCAAGAACAAGTGTTGGAGGACTTGGACCTCATCACCAAGGTGGCGACCAAGTCCTCCAACTTGAAGGGGACGTTTGTGCGTGACCTCAAAGACGCCGCAGCATCTATAAAGGAAGCGGTGACCGTGCTCGGGTCACGCACGGTTTCGGAAGAAACAAGGAAGCTGCAGGCGGACAATGCTCGCCTTCAGGATGAGATGGGCAGCCTCAGGAGGGAGCTGGCCCAACTAAGGGAGGAGATAGAGCGGGTGCGGAAACAGGGTTCCGCCCCCGCTCCCATGGATGTGACCGAGGAGGCCCCCCCTGCACCGCGGCCTCCTCAACGCCCTGGGGTCGCCCCAGCCTCGCCGTCGGTGGAGGAGATCTGCCGCACGGTAATGGTCCAGGTCGGGACGATGTTGAGTGCCCGCCTGGCCTCTCTCGAGGATAGACTCCTCCCCGAGAGGAACCTGCGGCCACCCCTGGCGTCTGATTCAAGAGGAGACGGACGCTCGTATGCCGCCGCTGCCTCGGTGCCCGCTCCGGGCGCTCGCAAGTCGGTTGGAGCAAAGGCGCCCCCAGCGCCAGCACCAGTTCAGGGACCCAGCAGACAGGTGCCGTCTGCGCCGCCACAGCGCCCGCCGGGCTCCACGTCGCCGTCGGCGCAGACCGCAAAAGAGGGCCCCTCCTCTTCTTCACCACCCTCTGAGGGGAGGAAAAAGAAGAGGAAGAAGAAGAAAAAGAAGAAGAAAAAGACGGCAGAGAGCCAAGAGACTGGCCCGCCGCAGGAGCAGCGGCGATCACAGCCGCCGTCGACGGGGTGGACGCAGGTGGGCCCCAAGTCACGGCCGGACGCGAAGAGTCGCGCCCGAAAGCTCCGCACACCTCGGTCGTCAGCGGTGGTCCTGACGCTGACACCGAGGGCGGAGGAGGAGGGCGTTACTTACGCCAAGGTGATCGCCGCCGCGAAGGCGAAGATCGATGCAGCGGAGCTCGGCGCTCAGGGGGTCCGACTTCGGAAGGCGGCCACTGGGGGCCGCCTGTTCGAATTCCCCGGGGCTACCAGTGCCGAGAAGGCGGACTCCCTGGCTGCGAAACTCAGGGAGGTGCTGAGTAGCGAAGTCGTCCGGGTCTCCAGACCGATAAAATCTGTGGATCTGCGGGTCTCCGGCCTGGACGACTCCGTGATCAGCGCGGACGTGCTCGCTGCGGTTGCTGCGGCGGGAGGGTGTCCCGCCGAGCAAGTGCGGGTTGGCGAGGTTCGTAGCGGCTACGACGGGTTGGGCTCAGTGCTCGTGAATTGCCCCGTCGCAGCCGCTAAAAAGGTGGTCGCAGGAGGAAGGCTCCGGGTGGGCTGGGTGTCCGCCCAAGTCAAGCTGCTAGACGCCCGGCCTCTGATGTGCTACCGGTGCCTAGCACCGGGGCACATGGCCGTACAGTGCACAGAGGGGGTCGACCGCAGCGGGTTATGCTACCGCTGCGGTCAGCCAGGTCACAGGGCCCGCGGGTGCTCCGCTGCGCTGCGTTGCGTGGTCTGTGCAGCGGCTGGCAGGTCAGCGGAGCATCTCGTGGGCAGTAAGGCCTGCAAGACACCACCGAAGAAGGGAAAGGGCTCCAATAAGAGCCAAACGCCCAAGGCTGCCACACCTTCTACGGCGGCCTCTGGTGCGGGAGCGGTCCCCATGGACGCCCAATAACGGCTCCCCAAAGGTTCTTGCAGGGTAACTTGAACCACTGCGCTAAGGCGCAAGATCTGTGGGTTCAAGAAATGCTAAAGAGGTCCGTCGATATCGGGATAATCGCTGAGCCATACCGGATCCTCCCAAGGGGCGACTGGCTGGGCGACGCGGACTCGACGGTGGCGGTGGTATTTGGTCCGAAAACTGTCCCTCCAGCTTCCAGGAGGACGGCGAGGGGCCACGGCTTCGTCGCTGCGGATCTGGGGACTCTCACTGTCGTGGGGGTCTACTTTTCCCCTAATCGACCCTTTGCCGACTTTGAGGCTTTCCTCCTCCGACTAACACCCGTCGTGAATGGAGCAGCCAATCCCGTTGTTGTCGCCGGAGACTTTAATGCTAAATCCACGCGTTGGGGTTCCCCGGCGACGGACGCGAGAGGCAGAGTTATGGCAGACTGGCTCACAGCCACGGGCCTGGTCGTGGCAAACAGAGGTGCCGCTAGCACGTGCGTCCGGCGGCAAGGTGAGTCAATTGTGGACCTGACCTTAGTCAGCCCATCAATTGCTCGCCGAATGAGCGGCTGGAGGGTCCTCGAAGAGGTCGAGACCCTCTCGGACCACCTTTATATAGGTTTCGACCTAACTCCTTCGTCGGATACTGGTCGCCGAACTCCATCCGGTGGCGGCCCGAGGTGGTCCCTGAGAGGTCTGGATCGAGGCCTTCTCGAAGAGGCGGCAATCGTCGCGTCGTGGGCGCCTCTTCCGTCGGACGACGTCGAGGAGTGCGCGGAGTGGCTCAATGAGGCGGCTCACAATATCTGCGACGCCTCTATGCCCCGCGTTAAACCCGTCGTGCCCAGACGCCAGACTTATTGGTGGCGCCCAGAGCTCAGACGACTCCGCGAGGATTGTGTGGCGGCCCGACGCCGATACCTGAGATACCGCAGGCGGCGGAACAGGGAAGAGGCCGACGAGGAGGCCATTTACGACGGCTACCGTCAGGCGCGGCACGCTATGCGCGAAGCCATAAAAGCGGCGAAGAAGGAGGCCTGGGAAGAGTTCCTCAACACCCTGGAACAGGACCCGTGGGGCAAGCCGTACAAATGGGTGAGGCAAAAGCTTCGCCCAGCTGCTCCACCGTTGACCCAGCATATGGAGCCGGACCTCCGTCGCTCCGTACTCTCGACCCTATTTCCATCTGGGGCCGAGTGGTCGCCGCCATCAATGCGACCACCTAGCGCGGAGTCAGACGTTGAGGAGGACATACCGCCCGTGACGGCTGGAGAGCTGGCGGCCGCGGTTCATAAAATGAGCCTTAAAAACAAGGCTCCCGGATTAGATGGGGTCCCCGGTCGCGTCTGGGTGCTGGCAATGCGGCACATGGAGGGGCATGTACTGGAGCTCTTCACCAAGTGCCTGGTGCAGGGGCGTATCCCACGCCGGTGGAAGTCGGGGAAACTCGTTTTGCTCCGCAAGTACGGACGACCGGAGGACCAGCCGTCGGCCTATCGCCCGATCGTTTTGATCGACGAGATTTGCAAAACCATAGAGAGGGTCATCGTCAGGCGCCTCACCCAACATCTGGAAGACGCCGGCCCGAACTTGAGCGATGCTCAGTTTGGGTTCAGATCTCGTCGATCGACGATAGATGCGGTGGCGCGGATACGGAAAATCTCGGAGGAGGAGATCTCTCGGGGTAGGGTGGTGCTGGTAGTCTCGTTGGACATAACCAACGCATTTAACACCCTACCCTGGGAAACAATTAAGGAGGGACTTCGGTACCACCGAGTGCCCAGATATCTTCGCCGAACAATTGGCAACTATCTGTCAGAGCGCTCGGTGCAGTACCCAACCGAAGAGGGCTGGGAGGAGCTGGAAGTGGTCTGCGGCGTCCCGCAGGGTTCGGCTCTCGGTCCGGAACTGTGGGACATAGGATATGACCACGTGCTGCGCGGCGCCACTCTTCCAGGCGTGGAGCTCGTCGCGTATGCAGACGACACCGCGGTCGTGTGCCGCGCCAAAACACACCGCGACGCGACAATCCTGGCGACGGCGGCAGTCGCACAAGTTGTGCGAAGGATAGAAGCGTTGGGACTGAAGGTGGCGCTGAACAAATCAGAGGCCCTGTTGTTCCACGGGCCTAGAAACGCGCCTCCGCCGGACCTGGCGGTGATAGTGAGCGGGACGAGGATCCAGGTTGCGTCCACGATGACTTACCTCGGCCTGGTTCTCGACAGCCGGTGGTCATTTAAGGAACACTTCCGCCGGCTCTCAGAGAAGGTGAAGAAGTCCGCGGGAGCCCTGGCCTCGCTGCTCCCGAATCTCGGGGGTCCGAGCTTGACTTGTCGGCGTCTCTACATGGGTGTAGTTCGATCTATGGTCATGTACGGGGCGCCGATCTGGGCGGATGGCCTGCTGCCGGAGAACAGGCTGGCCCTGGGACGGCTGCAGCGAGTGATGGCGACGCGAGCAGTCCGAGGATATCGTACTATCTCTCGTGACGCATCGTGCCTCCTTGCTGGCAGCGTCCCTTGGGATTTGGACGCTCAAACCCTCGCCGATGTGTACTGGCGTGGCGCAGCGGTCCGCGCGGAGGGAAGCAACCCCCTACCGGACGCCGTACGTCGGTGGAGGGACCGAGCTAAAGAGGTGGCAGTCGAGCTCTGGGAGGAGCGACTCCTGGAGCCACAGGCGAGCGTGGATTTGGTGCAGGCTATGCGCCCAGTACTGAAAAAGTGGTTGGCAAGAAAGTACGGCGCGCTCTCGTTCCGACTCACGCAGGTGTTGACCGGACACGGCTGTTTCGGCCGTTACCTGCGTGAGATCGCGAACCGAGAGGAGAGCACGCGCTGTCACCACTGCGACGATGACCGGGACACGGCGGAGCATACCGTCTCTGCCTGTCCCGCCTGGACAGGACAACGGGCGGCCCTCACGGCCGCCATTGGACATGACCTCTCACTGCCGGCGTTGGTTCGCGCCATGCTGGCAAGTGAACCCGGATGGACAGCGGTGCAGACCTTCTGCGAAGAGGTTATCGCCGCGAAGGAGGAGGCCGAGCGCGTGCGGGAGTTGGAGGCGCTCGACCCCCGCCGAAGAAGACGGCTGAGGCGTCGACGAGTCGTCCATGATGACAACTTGCCGCCTTAGCCGGGGGGCTCGGGGCGGCGGCATGGGGATGCCGTCGCCCAACGAGTCGAGTCCCCAAGTGGGTCGCGATGCGCTGCGTATTCTTCGCGCATCGCGACACCCTGGAGAGATGGGCCCACGCAAGCCCCGAGGGGGCCTCTGTTCGGCCCTTAGGAGCCTGAAAGCTCCACAGAAGATGGGCCTGCCGTGAGACGCAGGCGAAGCAATGCAGGGCCGCGGATGAAGGCTCACGCGTGCTCGCAACCCTGCATGGAGCAAAGAAGAATACCGTCGGGTTTTAGTGGGTGCAAGCCCCACATACCCGTGGGGGAGTCCCCAATTCCCCCGGGATGCGTCAGGCATTTCCCGACGAAAAAAAAAAAAAAAAAAAAAAAAAAAAAAAAGGTTAGGTTCCCGTGTGGGGTTGCTGGTCCTCCATCGGGCGCGTCCCCCGACTGGCGGATAGGGGAACGCCTCCCAGATATGGGAGGTACCGGGGAAACCCGGCGCGGACCAAAACCAGCAGGGGGGTTGCCGCTTGGAGGCTCCTGGTACTTCTCTGCTTATCAGAGTGGACTGTGCGAGACTCCGGGTGGCAACAATGGGGGGGAGGCTTTCGGGCCGTGAGGAAGAAAACCTCGTTAAAAAATTACCAGAGGGGGTGGCGACGCCCCGCGCGGCGGGTCCGCCGGTCTTCATGGCCGGTGGGCGTTGGCTTCGGCCACCGTCGGGCAACCCGTAATCCGCACTGAGCGGACCGGGGGCCCCACGCATTGAGCGAGGGGCCGCGAGGAAGAAAACCTCTATAAAAATTACCCTAATCCCAAGTTCCGCCGCCCGGCGATGGGATGAATGGCTGGTAGGGAACCAGTCACTAGGGCGGCACAACGGGGGGGTTTTTGGGGATTAAAAATCATGAAAAGTACGCCGATGAATAAAACTACCCGGGTGGGTCCCGTTCGCGGGGAATCCCATGGTGTGTCGGACAGCCGGCACATCGGCCCCATCGTATACGGGGGGGCCAATCGACGTGACGAGGAGCAGGAGAAGTTAGGGTTAGATGTAAGTTCGGGTTTGGGGGGGAAATTCTGGAAGGACGCAGAGGGAGTAGGAGAGGGGGGAGAGAGAAGTACGAGGAGGAACGAGGACGAGGAGGCAGCGTCGTCCGATTGCAGCCTCATGACCATAGAGAGCCGGCCCAGATCAGGGTCTGGATCATCGGTGGTCATCATGACAGGCGTAAAACGACCTCGGCTGACGGAAAGTGAGGATCAGTCGACGGATGAGGAAAGGCCGGGGACTCCGGTCCCCGTGCGAGGAAGAGGGCGCCCGCCTACCCATGGGCGGTATATGGGCCTGGGTAGGGCCAGGGAAGCCCTCCGAGAGCAGAAGCGAGCCGAGAAGAGAGCCTTGGAGAAACAGAAGGCCGAGGAAGAGCTCGCTAGGGAGACCGCCGTCGCCCGCTTCCGGCGGGAGACTCGCGGAAAGGAAAAGGCAGGTTCTTCCCGGGATGGTTCCGCGAGGCCGGATGAAAAGACGGCTGCCCGGCTGCAAGAACAAGTGTTGGAGGACTTGGACCTCATCACCAAGGTGGCGACCAAGTCCTCCAACTTGAAGGGGACGTTTGTGCGTGACCTCAAAGACGCCGCAGCATCTATAAAGGAAGCGGTGACCGTGCTCGGGTCACGCACGGTTTCGGAAGAAACAAGGAAGCTGCAGGCGGACAATGCTCGCCTTCAGGATGAGATGGGCAGCCTCAGGAGGGAGCTGGCCCAACTAAGGGAGGAGATAGAGCGGGTGCGGAAACAGGGTTCCGCCCCCGCTCCCATGGATGTGACCGAGGAGGCCCCCCCTGCACCGCGGCCTCCTCAACGCCCTGGGGTCGCCCCAGCCTCGCCGTCGGTGGAGGAGATCTGCCGCACGGTAATGGTCCAGGTCGGGACGATGTTGAGTGCCCGCCTGGCCTCTCTCGAGGATAGACTCCTCCCCGAGAGGAACCTGCGGCCACCCCTGGCGTCTGATTCAAGACGAGACGGACGCTCGTATGCCGCCGCTGCCTCGGTGCCCGCTCCGGGCGCTCGCAAGTCGGTTGGAGCAAAGGCGCCCCCAGCGCCAGCACCAGTTCAGGGACCCAGCAGACAGGTGCCGTCTGCGCCGCCACAGCGCCCGCCGGGCTCCACGTCGCCGTCGGCGCAGACCGCAAAAGAGGGCCCCTCCTCTTCTTCACCACCCTCTGAGGGGAGGAAAAAGAAGAGGAAGAAGAAGAAAAAGAAGAAGAAGAAGACGGCAGAGAGCCAAGAGACTGGCCCGCCGCAGGAGCAGCGGCGATCACAGCCGCCGTCGACGGGGTGGACGCAGGTGGGCCCCAAGTCACGGCCGGACGCGAAGAGTCGCGCCCGAAAGCTCCGCACACCTCGGTCGTCAGCGGTGGTCCTGACGCTGACACCGAGGGCGGAGGAGGAGGGCGTTACTTACGCCAAGGTGATCGCCGCCGCGAAGGCGAAGATCGATGCAGCGGAGCTCGGCGCTCAGGGGGTCCGACTTCGGAAGGCGGCCACTGGGGGCCGCCTGTTCGAATTCCCCGGGGCTACCAGTGCCGAGAAGGCGGACTCCCTGGCTGCGAAACTCAGGGAGGTGCTGAGTAGCGAAGTCGTCCGGGTCTCCAGACCGATAAAATCTGTGGATCTGCGGGTCTCCGGCCTGGACGACTCCGTGATCAGCGCGGACGTGCTCGCTGCGGTTGCTGTGGCGGGAGGGTGTCCCGCCGAGCAAGTGCGGGTTGGCGAGGTTCGTAGCGGCTACGACGGGTTGGGCTCAGTGCTCGTGAATTGCCCCGTCGCAGCCGCTAAAAAGGTGGTCGCAGGAGGAAGGCTCCGGGTGGGCTGGGTGTCCGCCCAAGTCAAGCTGCTAGACGCCCGGCCTCTGATGTGCTACCGGTGCCTAGCACCGGGGCACATGGCCGTACAGTGCACAGAGGGGGTCGACCGCAGCGGGTTATGCTACCGCTGCGGTCAGCCAGGTCACAGGGCCCGCGGGTGCTCCGCTGCGCTGCGCTGCGTGGTCTGTGCAGCGGCTGGCGGGTCAGCGGAGCATCTCGTGGGCAGTAAGGCCTGCAAGACACCACCGAAGAAGGGAAAGGGCTCCAATAAGAGCCAAACGCCCAAGGCTGCCACACCTTCTACGGCGGCCTCTGGTGCGGGAGCGGTCCCCATGGACGCCCAATAACGGCTCCCCAAAGGTTCTTGCAGGGTAACTTGAACCACTGCGCTCAGGCGCAAGATCTGTGGGTTCAAGAAATGTTGAAGAGGTCCGTCGATATCGGGATAATCGCTGAGCCATACCGGATCCCCCCAAGGGGCGACTGGCTGGGCGACGCGGACTCGACGGTGGCGGTGGTATTTGGTCCGAAAACTGTCCCTCCAGCTTCCAGGAGGACGGCGAGGGGTCACGGCTTCGTCGCTGCGGATCTGGGGACTCTCACTGTCGTGGGGGTCTACTTTTCCCCTAATCGACCCTTTGCCGACTTTGAGGCTTTCCTCCTCCGACTAACACCCGTCGTGAATGGAGCAGCCAATCCCGTTGTTGTCGCCGGAGACTTTAATGCTAAATCCACGCGTTGGGGTTCCCCGGCGACGGACGCGAGAGGCAGAGTTATGGCAGACTGGCTCACAGCCACGGGCCTGGTCGTGGCAAACAGAGGTGCCGCTAGCACGTGCGTCCGGCGGCAAGGTGAGTCAATTGTGGACCTGACCTTAGTCAGCCCATCAATTGCTCGCCGAATGAGCGGCTGGAGGGTCCTCGAAGAGGTCGAGACCCTCTCGGACCACCTTCATATAGGTTTCGACCTAACTCCTTCGTCGGATACTGGTCGCCGAATTCCATCCGGTGGCGGCCCGAGGTGGTCCCTGAGAGGTCTGGATCGTAACCTTCTCGAAGAGGCGGCAATCGTTGCGTCGTGGGCGCCTCTTCCGTCGGACGACGTCGAGGAGTGCGCGGAGTGGCTCAACGAGGCGGCTCGCAATATCTGCGACGCCTCTATGCCCCGCGCTGGACCCGTCGTGCCCAGACGCCAGACTTATTGGTGGCGCCCAGAGCTCAGACGACTCCGCGAGGATTGTGTGGCGGCCCGACGCCGATACCTGAGATACCGCAGGCGGCGGAACAGGGAAGAGGCCGACGAGGAGGCCATTTACGACGGCTACCGTCAGGCGCGGCACGCTATGCGCGAAGCCATAAAAGCGGCGAAGAAGGAGGCCTGGGAAGAGTTCCTCAACACCCTGGAACAGGACCCGTGGGGCAAGCCGTACAAATGGGTGAGGCAAAAGCTTCGCCCAGCTGCTCTACCGTTGACCCAGCATATGGAGCCGGACCTTCGTCGCTCCGTCCTCTCGGCCCTATTCCCATCTGGGGCCGAGTGGTCGCCGCCATCAATGCGACCACCTAGTGCGGAGTCAGACGATGAGGAGGATATACCGCCCGTGACGGCTGGAGAGCTGGCGGCCGCGGTTCATAAAATGAGCCTTAAAAACAAGGCTCCCGGATTAGATGGGGTCCCCGGTCGCGTCTGGGTGCTGGCAATGCGGCACATGGAGGGGCATGTACTGGAGCTCTTCACCAAGTGCCTGGTGCAGGGGCGTATCCCGCGCCGGTGGAAGTCGGGGAAACTCGTTTTGCTCCGCAAGCACGGACGACCGGAGGACCAGCCGTCGGCCTATCGCCCGATCGTTTTGATCGACGAGATTTGCAAAACCATAGAGAGGGTCATCGTCAGGCGCCTCACCCAACATCTGGAAGGCGCCGGCCCGAACTTGAGCGATGCTCAGTTTGGGTTCAGATCTCGTCGATCGACGATAGATGCGGTGGCGCGGATACGGAAAATCTCGGAGGAGGAGATCTCTCGGGGTAGGGTGGTGCTGGTAGTCTCGTTGGACATAACCAACGCATTTAACACCCTACCCTGGGAAACAATTAAGGAGGGACTTCGGTACCACCGAGTGCCCAGATATCTTCGCCGAACAATTGGCAACTATCTGTCGGAGCGCTCGGTGCAGTACCCAACCGAAGAGGGCTGGGAGGAGCTGGAAGTGGTCTGCGGCGTCCCGCAGGGTTCGGCTCTCGGTCCGGAACTGTGGGACATAGGATATGACCACGTGCTGCGCGGCGCCACTCTTCCAGGCGTGGAGCTCGTCGCGTATGCAGACGACACCGCGGTCGTGTGCCGCGCCAAAACACACCGCGACGCGACAATCCTGGCGACGGCGGCAGTCGCACAAGTTGTGCGAAGGATAGAAGCGTTGGGACTGAAGGTGGCGCTGAACAAATCAGAGGCCCTGTTGTTCCACGGGCCTAGAAACGCGGCTCCGCCGGACCTGGCGGTGATAGTGAGCGGGACGAGGATCCAGGTTGCGTCCACGATGACTTACCTCGGCCTGGTTCTCGACAGCCGGTGGTCATTTAAGGAACACTTCCGCCGGCTCTCAGAGAAGGTGAAGAAGTCCGCGGGAGCCCTGGCCTCGCTGCTCCCGAATCTCGGGGGTCCGAGCTTGACTTGTCGGCGTCTCTACATGGGTGTAGTTCGATCTATGGTCATGTACGGGGCGCCGATCTGGGCGGATGGCCTGCTGCCGGAGAACAGGCTGGCCCTGGGACGGCTGCAGCGAGTGATGGCGACGCGAGCAGTCCGAGGATATCGTACTATCTCTCGTGACGCATCGTGCCTCCTTGCTGGCAGCGTCCCTTGGGATTTGGACGCTCAAACCCTCGCCGATGTGTACTGGCGTGGCGCAGCGGTCCGCGCGGAGGGAAGCAACCCCCTACCGGACGCCGTACGTCGGTGGAGGGACCGAGCTAAAGAGGTGGCAGTCGAGCTCTGGGAGGAGCGACTCCTGGAGCCACAGGCGAGCGTGGATTTGGTGCAGGCTATGCGCCCAGTACTGAAAAAGTGGTTGGCAAGAAAGTACGGCGCGCTCTCGTTCCGACTCACGCAGGTGTTGACCGGACACGGCTGTTTCGGCCGTTACCTGCGTGAGATCGCGAACCGAGAGGAGAGCACGCGCTGTCACCACTGCGACGATGACCGGGACACGGCGGAGCATACCGTCTCTGCCTGTCCCGCCTGGACAGGACAACGGGCGGCCCTCACGGCCGCCATTGGACATGACCTCTCACTGCCGGCGTTGGTTCGCGCCATGCTGGCAAGTGAACCCGGATGGACAGCGGTGCAGACCTTCTGCGAAGAGGTTATCGCCGCGAAGGAGGAGGCCGAGCGCGTGCGGGAGTTGGAGGCGCTCGACCCCCGCCGAAGAAGACGGCTGAGGCGTCGACGAGTCGTCCATGATGACAACTTGCCGCCTTAGCCGGGGGGCTCGGGGCGGCGGCATGGGGATACCGTCGCCCAACGAGTCGAGTCCCCAAGTGGGTCGCGATGCGCTGCGTATTCTTCGCGCATCGCGACACCCTGGAGAGATGGGCCCACGCAAGCCCCGAGGGGGCCTCTGTTCGGCCCTTAGGAGCCTGAAAGCTCCACAGAAGATGGGCCTGCCGTGAGACGCAGGCGAAGCAATGCAGGGCCGCGGATGAAGGCTCACGCGTGCTCGCAACCCTGCATGGAGCAAAGAAGAATACCGTCGGGTTTTAGTGGGTGCAAGCCCCACATACCCGTGGGGGAGTCCCCAATTCCCCCGGGATGCATCAGGCATTTCCCGACGAAAAAAAAAAAAAAAAAAAAAAAAAAGGTTAGGTTAGGTTAGGTTAGGTTAGGTTAGGTTAGGTTAGGTTAGGTTAGGTTAGGTTTACCGGTTCCTCCTCGTTGGTGCCCCTGGGCGCCTGGGTGCGCCGCCCCGCCCTTTACACGGGGCGAGGCACCCAGGATGGCTGATCACCGGTCTTTCCTATCTTTCTTCTCTTTTGTAGCATACTCTTCTTTTGTATTATTTTATTTTTATTTCGCTATCTTTCACCACCTTTTCTTCACTATCTTTCACTTTTTTGTTACACTCTTCTTTACACTATTGTGTGTTTGCGTGTGTATTTCTGTGAGTGTTTGTGCGACGGATGGGCCCGTGGGCCCCGAACCCTAAGCTGGTAGCGTCCGGCGACGGGGTGCATTGCGAGTGGGCGACTACGCAACGAGGACGCGGGGCAGAATCACCCCTAAATGATCAATAAAATTATGGAAGGTTGCAACGACAAAAATATTCCCCGGGCGGGTCCCAACTCAGTTGGGGAATCCCGCACCCCCTCAGAGGAGGGGGTCTGGCCCACGTATACGGGGGGCGCCACCGCTGCAAGAAAGGAGAATAGGAAAAATAACGACTTTGGCAATGTTACACTGGACGATGAGAGGCAATCCGATTTGGCTACTATGACAACGGCGAGTGAGGGTTCGCGGGCAGGTACACCTGTCTCCACCCGCTCGAAATTTTACAGGAGATTAGGAAGTGGGAGCGGAGACAGCGGTGACGAGTCCACCGTCTCCCGAAACTTTGACATTGAGAAGGAGAAGAACAGGGCCACTTACCGGCGCAAAAGGCGCGGAAGTGAGATAGAGGACAGTCCTGAAAAGGACAGAGGAGCGGCTCAGAAGCCCTCCTCGAAGCGTGGTAGAGGGAGACCTCCCACGACTGGGAAATACGTCGGCTTAGCCAGGGCCAAAAAGGAGTATAATGACGAACTCTTGAGGTCCATCCAGATTGAGGCCGAACGAGAAATACTAGAGGCCGGGAAAAGAGTCCCAGTAGTGCGGATTCCCCGAATGTCGGGGAACTCCAGCGGCTCCGATGTGGCCGTGTTGGAGGAAAGGGAAATCACGGCGGCCTCTGTGGGTGCCGCGATTGCGGAAAGCCTTGGGGCCATTGATAGCGTGGCCCAGAAGTCCAAGAACCTGAAAGGGACTTCTGTTGCGACCCTCAAAAAAGCGACCAAGGCTCTAAGTGATGCTTTCTCGGTCATATTAGACAGAACGGCGTCGGACGAGAAGAAAGCCTTGGAGGCGGCGAACGCGCGTCTCTCCAAGGAACTCGCGGAAATGAAGGTGGAACTGGAGGCCGTCAAACGCAAATTGGCTGACGCCCAGCCACGGCCCGCTCCCATTTCCAAGGAGCTGGATGTGGAAGAGCTGTTACAGCGAGCGGTGCGCGAGGCGGTCTCGGTGACCAGTGCCCGGCTAGACGCGCGAATTGAGGGTCTCGAGGCCCGTCTCCTTCCGGAGCCACGCCTGAGGCCTCCTCTAGCCGCGGACAGAATACGCGACGAAGCCCGAGATGCAACACCATCGACGTCGAAGGCAAAAGAGAGGACTCCTGAGCCGGAGCCCGCGGTGTCGACTCTGTCGCCTCCGCTCAATCCCGGGCCGGCTCCGAAACAAAAGAAAAAGAGAGTCAAAAAGTCGGCCGCAGCCGCAGAGGCGGCAGCCGCTAGGCGCGACGCTGCCCCATCTGCGGCTGCGAAGGGACCAAATTCGGCCGAACAATGGTCGGAAGTGGTCAAGAGAGGAGGAAAAAAGCAAGGTAGGGCAGAAGGAAAGAAGGAGGAGCCCAAGAATGGGCAGGAAAAGAAAAAGAGGAAGAGGAAAAAGAGAGGTGGTCTTCGCGCTCCGAAGACAGCTGCTGTAGTTGTGACGCTACTGCCGGACGCGGAGAAGAGGGGTGTGACGTATAAGTCCATCATGGACAAAGCCAAGCGGCACGTCGACATCGCCACCCTCGAGATACCGGCGGTGAAGTTTAAACAGGCCGTGACCGGGGCCCGCATGTACGAGGTCTCGGGAACGGCCTGCAAGGAGAAGGCCGACGCCCTCGCGGGCAAACTCAAGGAAGTACTCGGTGAGGAGGACGTCCGCGTATCTCGGCCACAGAAGTGCGCCGAGCTACGCATAACCGGAATGGACGACTCCGCCACTACGACAGAGATCGCCGCGGCCGTCGCAAGATGTGGTGGCTGCCCGGCTGATGAAGTCAGGGTAGGAGAAATCCGGGTCGATCGCAGTGGACGCGGCTCGGCCTGGGTGAAGTGCCCGGTCGAGGCCGCAAAGGGCTTGACAGCGCCGGGAGCCAGGCTCTACGTCGGTTGGACCGTGGTGCGAGTGACACTCCTGTCGACGCGCACCATGCGGTGTTATAAGTGTCACGAGGCGGGACATACTATAGCGAAGTGCTCCTCGGAGGTCGACCGCGGAGACCTCTGTTTCCGGTGTGGTCAACCCGGCCATGTGGTCAAAGATTGCGGCAACCCACCTCACTGCGCGGTCTGTGCGGCGAACGGTGGGAAGGCGGACCACGTCGTAGGGAGCAAACCCTGCAAGACACCGCCGAAGAAGGGAAAGGGCTCCAATAAGAGCCAAACGCCCAAGGCTGCCACACCATCTACGGCGGCCTCTGGTGCGGGAGCGACCCCCATGGACGCCCAATAACGGCTCCCCAAAGGTTCTTGCAGGGTAACTTGAACCACAGCGCTCAAGCGCAAGATCTGTGGGTTCAAGAAATGCTGAAGAGGTCCGTCGATATCGGAATAATCGCTGAGCCATACCGGATCCTCCCAAGGGGCGACTGGCTGGGCGACGCGGACTCGACGGTGGCGGTGGTATTGGGTCCGAAAATTGTCCCTCCATCTTCCAGGAGGACGGCGAGGGGCCACGGCTTCGTCGCTGCGGATCTGGGGACTCTCACTGTCGTGGGGGTCTACTTTTCCCCTAATCGACCCATCGCCGACTTTGAGGCTTTCCTCCTCCGACTAACACCCGTCGTGAATGGAGCAGCCAATCCCGTTGTTGTCGCCGGAGACTTTAACGCCAAATCCACGCGTTGGGGTTCTCCGGCGACGGACGCGAGAGGCAGAGTCATGACAGACTGGCTCACTGCCACGGGCCTGGTCGTGGCAAACAGAGGTGCCGCTAGCACGTGCGTCCGGCGGCAAGGTGAGTCAATTGTGGACCTGACCTTAGTCAGCCCATCAATTGCTCGCCGAATGAGCGGCTGGAGGGTCCTCGAAGAGGTCGAGACCCTCTCGGACCACCTTTATATAGGTTTCGACCTATCTCCTTCGTCGGATACTGGTCGCCGAACTCCATCCGGTGGCGGCCCAAGGTGGTCCCTGAGAGGTCTGGATCGAGACCTTCTCGAGGAGGCGGCAATCGTCGCGTCGTGGGCGCCTCTTCCGTCGGACGACGTCGAGGAGTGCGCGGAGTGGCTCAACGAGGCGGCTCGCAATATCTGCGACGCCTCTATGCCCCGCGCTAGACCCGTCGTGCCCAGACGCCAGACTTATTGGTGGCGCCCAGAGCTCAGACGACTCCGCGAGGATTGTGTGGCGGCCCGACGCCGATACCTGAGATACCGCAGGCGGCGGATCAGGGAAGAGGCCGACGAGGAGGCCATTTACAACGGCTACCGTCAGGCGCGGCACGCTATGCGCGAAGCCATAAAAGCGGCAAAGAAGGAGGCCTGGGAAGAGTTCCTCAACACCCTGGAACAGGACCCGTGGGGCAAGCCGTACAAATGGGTGAGGCAAAAGCTTCGCCCAGCTGCCCCACCGCTGACCCAGCATATGGAGCCGGACCTCCGTCGCTCCGTACTCTCGACCCTATTTCCATCTGGGGCCGAGTGGTCGCCGCCATCAATGCGACCACCTAGCGCGGAGTCAGACGTTGAGGAGGACATACCGCCCGTGACGGCTGGAGAGCTGGCGGCCGCGGTCCATAAAATGAGCCTTAAAAACAAGGCTCCCGGATTGGATGGGGTCCCCGGTCGCGTCTGGGTGCTGGCAATGCGGCACATGGAGGAGCATGTACGGGAGCTCTTCACCAAGTGCCTGGTGCAGGGGCGTATCCCACGCCGGTGGAAGTCGGGGAAACTCGTTTTGCTCCGCAAGCACGGACGACCGGAGGACCAGCCGTCGGCCTACCGCCCGATCGTCTTGATCGACGAGATCTGCAAAACCATAGAGAGGGTCATCGTCAGGCGCCTCACCCAACATCTTGAAGGCGCCGGCCCGAACTTGAGCGATGCTCAGTTTGGGTTCAGATCTCGTCGATCGACGATAGATGCGGTGGCACGGATACGGCGAATCTCGGAGGAGGAGATCTCCCGGGGTGGGGTGGTGCTGATAGTCTCGTTGGACATAACCAACGCATTTAACACCCTGCCCTGGGAAACAATTAAGGAGGGACTTCGGTACCACCGAGTGCCCAGATATCTTCGCCGAACAATCGGCAACTATCTGTCGGAGCGCTCGGTGCAGTACCCAACCGAAGAGGGCTGGGAGGAGCTGCAAGTAGTCTGCGGCGTCCCACAGGGTTCGGCTCTCGGTCCGGAACTGTGGGACATAGGATATGACCACGTGCTGCGCGGCGCCACTCTTCCAGGCGTGGAGCTCGTCGCGTATGCAGACGACACCGCGGTCGTGTGCCGCGCCAAAACGCACCGCGAGGCGACAATCCTGGCAACGGCGGCAGTCGCACAAGTTGTGCGAAGAATCCAGTCGTTGGGACTGATGGTGGCGCTGAATAAATCAGAGGCCCTGTTGTTCCACGGGCCTAGAAACGCGCCTCCGCCGGACCTGGCGGTGGTAGTGAGCGGGACGAGGATCCAGGTTGCGTCCACGATGACCTACCTCGGCCTGGTTCTCGACAGCCGGTGGTCATTTAAGGAACACTTCCGCCGGCTGTCAGAGAAGGTGAAGAAGTCCGCGGGAGCCTTGGCCTCGCTGCTCCCGAATCTCGGGGGCCCGAGCTTGACTTGTCGGCGTCTCTACATGGGTGTAGTTCGATCTATGGTCATGTACGGGGCGCCGATCTGGGCGGATGGCCTGCTGCCGGAGAACAGGCTGGCCCTGGGACGGCTGCAGCGGGTGATGGCGACGCGAGCAGTCCGAGGATATCGTACTATCTCTCGTGACGCATCGTGCCTCCTTGCTGGCAGCGTCCCTTGGGATTTGGACGCTCAAACCCTCGCCGATGTGTACTGGCGTGGCGCAGCGGTCCGCGCGGAGGGAAGCAATCCCCTACCAGACGCCGTACGTCGGTGGAGGGACCGTGCTAAAGAGGTGGCAGTCGAGCTCTGGAAGGAGCGACTCCTGGAGCCACAGGCGAGCGTGGACTTGGTGCAGGCTATCCGCCCAGTACTGAAAGAGTGGTTAGCAAGAAAGTACGGCGCGCTCTCGTTCCGACTCACGCAGGTGTTGACCGGACACGGCTGTTTCGGCCGTTACCTGTGTGAGATCGCGAACCGAGAGGAGAGTACGCGCTGTCACCACTGCGACGATGACCGGGACACGGCGGAGCATACCGTCTCTACCTGTCCCGCCTGGACAGGACAACGGGCGGCCCTCACGGCCGCCATCGGACACGACCTCTCGCTGCCAGCGTTGGTTCGCGCCATGCTGGCAGGCGAACCCGGATGGACAGCGGTGCAGACCTTCTGCGAGGAGGTTGTCGCCGCGAAGGAGGAGGCCGAGCGCGTGCGGGAGTTGGAGGCGCTCGACCCCCGCCGAAGAAGACGGCTGAGGCGTCGACGAGTCGTCCATGATGACAACTTGCCGCCTTAGCCGGGGGGCTCGGGGCGGCGGCATGGGGATGCCGTCGCCCAACGAATCGAGTCCCCGAGTGGGTCGCGATGCGCTGCGTATTCTTCGCGCATCGCGACACCCTGGAGAGATGGGCCCACGCAAGCCCCGAGGGGGCCTCTGTTCGGCCCTTAGGAGCCCAAAAGCTCCAAAGAAGATGGGCCTGCCGTGAGACGCAGGCGAAACCATGCAGGACAGCGGATGAAGGCTCACGCGTACTCGCAACCCTGCATGGAGCACAGAAGAATACCGTCGGGTTTTAGTGGGTGCAAGCCCCACATACCCGTGGGGGAGTCCCCAATTCCCCCGGGATGCGTCAGGCATTTCCCGACGAAAAAAAAAAAAAAAAAAAAAAAAGGTTAGGTTAGGTTAGGTTAGGTTAGGTTAGGTTAGGTTAGGTTAGGTTAGGTTAGGTTAGGTTAGGTTAGGTTAGGTTAGGTTAGGTTAGGTTAGGTTAGGTTAGGTTAGGTTAGGTTAGGTTAGGTTAGGTTA
>OV049861.1:26450089-26486638 GCA_920104075.1 Melanargia galathea
ATTTTTGTTATTTGTTGCTTACTATTTTTTATTTATTATTATTAAATTTTTATTGTTATTACATTATATATTCATCAATATATAACTATGTAATGTAGTATATTCTTATATTAATATACATAATACATTAGTTCTTTATTGGCCTATATAATGTACTAACTATAATTTCTTCTATCGTGTTTTATTTCTATTTATTGCATATTTTGCCACGCTTATGCAGTAGTTAATGAAGTTTTCTTGGGTGTTTTTATTCGAAATTATTGCTGACAGATTTTCCACTGTTATTTTGTAGTCTGACATGTGCTCAGCATCGTACCTTAACCTACAAAATATGGGACAATCTGTCAGCAAGTGAATTATTGTTTCCTCTTTTCCGTCATCACATTCGCATGCTGGACTTTCCTTACATTTGTACTTGTGCAGGTACTCAGCAAAGCCACCATGGCCTGTCAACACCTGCACAAGCACAGGGGTAAGTTTTATGTTTTTAAGTATTTTATAAGCCGTTGGAATTGTCGGGAAGAACAACTTTGTCGTTTTGGCTTTATCACTTTTTGTGTACCTGTCATTCCATGTTTTAATTGTATTTGTCCTGATTGATCTCTTAATGAATGACAGGGGACACTTGTCGTATTCAGGTGCTGATTTCTTGAGCTTCGCTGCCTGCTTTGCCAATTCGTCCGCCCGTTCGTTACCCTCCACTCCTGTGTGCGCTCTAATCCAGAACAGATTTACTGTTTTGTTATTTTCCTGAGAATGTCTCAGGTTCTCTTTTATTGAAAATGACAGCGGATGAGCAGCACTAGCGTTGCACAGGAGTTCAAGAGCTGACCTCGAATCGCTGAGGATGTTAATATTACTTTCGCCTAATGTATTTGCGGTCTTAGTGGCCTGGTACAGAGCATACAACTCGGCCTGAAATACTGTACAAAACGGTGACAACCGGAACTTTTTTGACAGTATTTCTTGGCCATCTTTCCAGCACGAGAGCGATGCTCCAACCTTTTCCTCTATCCTGCTGCCGTCAGTAAATATTAACATCCCCCGGATCTTATGTTCCTGGACTGTTTGTGGCTCGAGGTTCTCCAGACACTCGAATTGGACTTTTATGTCTTTAGCCGGGTGTACAGCTTTTAGAAAGCTTGTTCTTCCCTCCAGTTCGTTTCCACATAGTATATCCTGTGGCTTCCCGCGTTTGGCTTCATAGAGCTCTTGCACTTCCAATATTCGTAGGTCCAGCGGTAGGAGTCCCGTCAAGGTCAGTGCAGCGTGCAAAGATACCGTTCTGTATGCCTTACATATTTTCTGGGCGAACCCTCTTTGCACGCTACCTAGGTTAGGTTAGGTTAGGTTAGGTTAGGTTAGGTTAGGTTAGGTTAGGTTAGGTTAGGTTAGGTTAGGTTAGGTTAGGTTAGGTTAGGTTAGGTTAGGTTAGGTTAGGTTAGGTTAGGTTAGGTTAGGTTAGGTTAGGTTAGGTTAGGTTAGGTTAGGTTAGGTTAGGTTAGGTTAGGTTAGGTTAGGTTAGGTTAGGTTAGGTTAGGTTAGGTTAGGTTAGGTTAGGTTAGGTTAGGTTAGGTTAGGTTAGGTTTTTTTATTTTATTTTATTTTATTTTTTATATATTACAAGTTTCCTCTAACATAATTAGAGAAATTTTTATTCAGACTATTACTGCTGTTAGTTAAATATTTTATAGATCCTCGAAGGATATTTTATAGTTTTATTATTTTTCTTTATTTTGGTTGAGCGCTTTTTAAAAAGAGATAAAACAATAGAATTTCTACACGTGTAACTCTTTATATTCAATAATATAAATTATACTACGTATCTATATTATTTGTTTTATTTCTTTTTATTGCGGCACGGGCTATTTTACAACAGTAATTTAGGAATACCTCCCTATTTGTAGCATCTTCTAGAATGGAGGGAACAGTGCCCCTACACAGGTTCAATTGCAATTCTTGTTGCAGGTCTTCACGTGCTAATTCGTGTTGTGGACAATCCATCAGCAGATGGATTATCGTTTCACTTATATTATTATCGCAGATACAGGCTGCACTATCTTTGCAATTGAACCTGTGTAGGTACTCTGCAAAGCCGCCGTGTCCGGTTAAAACCTGGGTTAGCACCGCAGTCACATTTAACTTTTTTACAATTTTATGAGCGAACCTTACATCAGGCAGAAAGATTTTTGTTGTGCCGGCTGTTTCCTCGGACGTGTACCTCCGATTCCATTCGTCAAGCGATTCCTCGCGGAGTGTTCGCTTAACGAATGAAATCGGGCACCGGTCATAGTCCGGTTTCTTTTTCAGAGTTAAGGCCGCCTCCCTCGCCAGCGCATCGGCTCGTTCGTTGCCCTCCAATCCAGCATGTGCTTTTACCCAAAACAGCGAGACTTCTTTATTTTGGGCGTGACAAGCCTTTAGGTTGTCCCTTATGTTTACTACTAGTGGATGGAGGGAAACTTTGCCAACAACTGACTCAAGTGATGACCTTGAGTCAGAGTAAATGCCAAAGCTATTTTCTTTACTTTTTGCTGCGAGGGAGGTCGCCCTGCACAACGCCAACAACTCCGCCTGGTACACCGAGCAGTGCGAGTCTAGTTTGAGCTTGAGGGTTTTGGTTTCAGCTTCGTTGTCCCATATGGACAACGCCGCCCCCACCTTTCCCTCAATTCTGCTCCCATCGGTGAATATTCGCACTGCCTGGTTGTTGTACGCTTCCACCTCCGGTTGGTCCACCAAGTTTGTGAACCGCAGGTCTATTTGTTCCGAAGGATGGGACTGAGTTATGTATGGTGCCTTGACCTCTACCTCCCTGTCCCCCAAAACTCGCTGGAACACTCCTCTCTTAGCTTCATACAGAGCTGCTGCCTCTTGAACTCTAAGGTCCAAGGGGAGTATTCCAGCCAGTATCAAAGCCGAGTTCAGGGAGACAGTTCGGTATGATTTAGTCATTTTTTGGGCAAGACCTCTCTGAATAGCGTTAAGACGCTTGCGAGCCCCAATCTTTTTAACAGCAGGCGCCCAGGCGCTTGCAGCGTATAAGACTATTGGTTCGACTACTGCGGTGTAAATGGTCTTAATGATCTGAGGATGGAGGCCCCAGCTTACTTTAGCGGCTCTCGATAGCTGTTTATATATATTTTGCACTTTTATGCATGTGTTATTTAGATGCGCATTAAAAGTCAGCTTATCGTCGATTGTAAGCCCAAGGATTTTTATTTCATGTGACAGGGCAATGTCGGTCCCCCCCATGCTCAGGAGTGGGGAGTCATACTTTAGTTTATTCGTTATTACCATGGCTTTGGTTTTTTGTGGAGCAAACTTCAGTTTATTACGGACTCCCCACTCCCGGACATAGGCGAGAGCGGCATTGGCTCGTCGCGAGACCTCCTGTCCCGTGTCACCATCCAGGACGAGAACAACATCGTCGGCAAAAGCCTGACAATGCTCCCCTCGCTCCTCCAGACCCTTCAGTAGCGGATCCAGCAGGAGGTTCCATAGGATGGGTCCTCCAATAGAACCCTGGACGCATCCTTTGCTAGTTTCCCTTGAGTGCTCTACTCCCGCATACCTCACCCTGACTTTACGATCTCGGAGATAGCTGTCCATTATTCGACGGATGTTCACTGGACACTTTTCCTCGACCAGTCTGACTTTTATTGCTGGCCACCATGCGCTATCGAAGGCTCCCTCTATGTCTAATGATATCATTGTTATAATTTTCTTTAATTTTAGCTTGTTATTTATATACTGCATTAAAACATAGAGGGAGTCTTCGGTGCTCTTCTGTGGCATGAAACCAAACTGGCGAGTACTAAGTTTAGGAAGTATATGCCATTTTATTCTCCTTATGACCATCTTTTCCAGGATCTTGCCCAGAACGGGTAACAGTCCGATCGGTCTGTAGGCCTTGGGGTTGGTGTAGTCCTCTTTTGCTGGTTTCCGGAGGACTATCACGGTGGCCTCCTTCCAGACCGTCGGAAAGTGACCCAGTTCTAGGCATTTGTTTGCCAGGCTAAGGTATGCTTCAGGGTACAAGGATATGGCGCGTTGACATATATCAGCCGTGAAACCGTCTGATCCGGGGGCTTTTTTGGGATTAAAGCTTAAGACGGCGCTTTTTAATTCTGCAGGGGTAAACGGTGGATCCAAAACTTCATTTTGTGACCCACCGTTTACTTGTTCAGCTGCACATCTTATTCGCGAGTGCTCGGCATTATCACTCTCCACCCAGTCCTCCGGATAGAAGATCTCAGCCAACATTTGGGCCGATTGGCTGGGGTCACAGGTTTTCCCGTCTTTTATCAATGGGACATCCTCTTGCCTTTTCATCGTTCTTCCTATGACTCTATAGATCCCATCCCATAACCCCTCCTTATCCTGCCTCTCGCAAAACGCCTTCCAACTAGCTATCTGGGCCTTCTTGGCTCGAGACTCATAATTTTCTTTTTCTTGCAGGTATTCCTTCACAACTTTATCTCTACGGATTGCGGCGGCACATCTGATACGGCGCTTCTTCTTCGCGACTTCATGCTTCAACGTGGCGAGCTCTTCATTCCACCATGGTAAGTTAAACTTTTCTGTATTTTTCTTTATTGGTATAGTTTCCTTGCATGCTATTGTTATTATATTAATATATTTTTCTATTATTTTATTTAATTCTGTTATATTATTTATTTTATCTATTTCTAAATTATTTATATTATTTTCTGTTAATAATTGGGAGAGTTTCTTATGAAATTCATCCCAATTAGCTTTTTTTGTATTGTATAATCTTGTTGTTCTATTGATAGTAATACCGTTTGCTTTTTGCAGGTTGATTTTAAATTTAATAGTATTATGGTCGGAGCTCGTCACGCTGTCGTCTACTGTCCAATCCTCCACCAGTGGCAGAGCTTCCACGGAGCATGCCGTAATGTCGATACAGCTAGTGAAAGTTTTATTTCCTCTAACTGTGTCGAATGTCGGAGTGCAGCCTTGGTTAAGCACCTGCAAGTCTAGTTCAGCCAGAGTACCGAACATCGCCCCCCCTCTGATGTCAGTTTTCATGCTGCCCCACCAGGTGTCCTTCGCGTTAGCATCTCCACCTATCACAATGTATCGGGTTCCAACGCTCTCTACAGAGTTCTTCAATTGATCCAGATAGGGTTCAATAGGTTGATTAGGCTCAAAATAGAATGAGATCACACTCATCTCCCAGGCATTTGTTGTTATTTTCACCACTACGATGTTTTTGGTGGTCAATGCCGGATTCAGCGCCACGACCAGGTCGCTGTCGAATACCGCGATTGCGGCCTTGACCACAGCACCGTTCTCCGTCTTGTTGCACTGGAAAATTCGAACACCCGTGTAGTCTCTCATTCTACCGATACCACCCACATAAGGCTCCTGGATCAATGCAATTGCCACTTTTTTGTTGAAGGCCTCAAGCATGAGCTCTTGTGTAGCGAGCTCTTTCCGTTGTAGATTTGCTTGGAACAACCGATAGGGCATTTTTGTGGATCCGGTCCTGCCCAAGGCAACTTTAGCAATAGGCTATGGTTGCCCTGGCCAGGGCCTCCCACTTTTTTCGCACTGTGCACTCCGAGCTGAATGCGTTGTGTCCCACTGAATCTACCCCGACTCGCGTGCAATTGCAACATGAGGGAGCGATCCCATCCAGCCAGTTGGTACAGTTCGCCTTTACGTGGGGTCCCCCACAATGGCTACATTTTTCTTGAGATTCTTTACAGAATCTCCTCGAATGCCCATAGCCCAAACACATTGAACACTGAATGAGTGGCGTTTGGTCCTCCACTCTTATTTTCTGTAGGTCAATGTGCACTGCACCCGCCGTGGTCATTTTCGCCCAGAGTTTAGGGGACACTCTCATAATGATATGGCAAGTCAGAGGATTCCTTGTTTTCTTCCTAAATCTGATATCGATTCTGTTTTCTTCTTTTTCTAGGTCTTTAAATATGCCTTGATTTTGGTTTTTAATGGCTCTGAGGACGTCTTCGTCAGTGTTGTATTGCAAGACGTCCTTTAGAATTACCAGAGGATCCTTGTTCTTGATCTCCTCGATCGTGAGGTCTCCAGCCTTTCTTAATCTATCGATAACTTTTTCTCTTTCCACTCTTGAACTACATCCTACTATCACCTTTCTATCCTTTCCTTTTCTCACTCTATCAACCTGCACTCCACCTTCCTTTGCATTTATTGCAACTCTAATTTTGCTCAAGACTTCCTCTCCTGTCTGTTCCTTGTCTTTGGACGTGACTACGACCGAGTGCAGCGCGGCTTGCTCAATTGAGCGCCTTTTATTTTCACCAGCAGCTACGCTCGCGTATGTCACTCCTCCTTCATGTAGCTTTTCCATTTGATTTTTCAATTTTATCATTTCTTCAGTGTTCTCCTTCATCAGTTTAGCGTGCTCCTCCAGTCTCTTTTTCAGATCGTCATTCTTTTCGTTTTCTTCCTTTTCAGGTTGTTTCCAATCTTTCTCATTTGTTTGCCTTCCAGCCAGCTGTTTTGTCTTCCCCTCCTCAACAGTTGTGGAAGGAATCGGAGTCTTTGCCGCCTCCGCTTCCTTCACCAACTGGTACAACCTCTCTACAGCTTGAATGACGTCTGTTTTTATCTCTGTCTTTAAATTCCGGGAGTTATTCATCTGTAGTTTTGCTTTAACAAGGCAGGCTTTGGCCTCTGCAACCCTCCCTTTGGGCTTCACGAGATCAACTCCCGGGGAGCTAGTCTTCCCTAACTGCACCCCACCTTTTCGAGTTGCTACACTACCGCCTTGTGGCAGCACTGGCTTTGCCTTCGACTTGGAGGGGCCGGTCTGGGCGTCACTTGGTGGAGAGCGTACAGATACCAAATCCAGTTCCGGTCGTTCCTCTTCCTGCGTCTCCGACTGTGTGGTGACAGTTTTATTCATTATCGTCTCCCTAGGGGACGACGTCGTGTTACTATCCTCTGGCTGTTTGGTGGGTGTCCGATAACCACAACCAAACATATCGTCAAGAGCCAACAATTAATTATACACAAACCTAACCTAGGTTAAAATTTTTTGGGTGGTGTAAAGAGCCACCCAAGTCAATAATAATTAATAATTAATTTAAAAATAAAATTAAAAAGAGCTTAACCTAATAACTGGGAGGTGTAAAGCCTCCCAGTCAATAATATTCTTTGTCTAAATTGGGCAGTGTATAAGCTGCCCAATGTCAGCACCAATTTGGGGGTGTAAAAGCCCCCAAAGTCAAAATGTACAATACGGAGGGTGTTTGGAGGGTGTATAGAGCCCTCCAAAACAAGAGTGAGCTTAAACTAATGTTAACTTAATTTTTGGAAGGTGTATAGCCTCCCAAGTCTATAGTATTTATGTTCTAGGGGTGTAAAAGCCCCCAAAGTCTAAAAAATAGGTTGCCCAATGTCAATATTTATTGGCTTTTTGTGCCAATTTGGAGCGCCCAACCAGGGGTTCCAAATGTAGATTTCGGGCCCTCTCACAAGCGCAAATCGAATAAAAAAATAAAAATTTTTCACTCAAAATTGTGCCCGTTCACTTATATATATATTAACGGGGGGGCTTGGGAGGGCACGAATTTTCGTTTTTCGCGTTTTTCTCGCGAACCGCTCGGCCGATCCGGGCGCGCCGCAGCGCGTTCGACGCGTCTCGGGGGACGCTACAGGACCGCAATGCTGGGGGGAAAATCAGGTTTAACCCGGAAAAGTTTTCGGCGAAAAACACTGATTTTCGCCCTATGCAGGTCCGTAGGCGTTTTATAAAACGCTCCGAGAACGCGTCGGAAAGCGGGCGGCTTTCGGGATAGCACCCGGACGGTGTATCCCGGTTTGCGGAACGCGAGAAAATCGGGAAATTCGGAAAAACTTTGGAAAACGAGCAAAATTTCAACGAAATATGAGGCAACAGGTCAGATTTATTAGAGAAAATCGATGGTTAGGTTAGGTTAGGTTAGGTTAGGTTAGGTTAGGTTAGGTTAGGTTAGGTTAGGTTAGGTTAGGTTAGGTTAGGTTAGGTTAGGTTAGGTTAGGTTAGGTTAGGTTAGGTTAGGTTAGGTTAGGTTAGGTTAGGTTAGGTTAGGTTAGGTTAGGTTAGGTTAGGTTAGGTTAGGTTAGGTTAGGTTAGGTTAGGTTAGGTTAGGTTAGGTTAGGTTAGGTTAGGTTAGGTTAGGTTAGGTTAGGTTAGGTTAGGTTAGGTTAGGTTAGGTTAGGTTAGGTTAGGTTAGGTTAGGTTAGGTTAGGTTAGGTTAGGTTAGGTTAGGTTAGGTTAGGTTAGGTTAGGTTAGGTTAGGTTAGGTTAGGTTAGGTTAGGTTAGGTTAGGTTAGGTTAGGTTAGGTTAGGTTAGGTTAGGTTAGGTTAGGTTAGGTTAGGTTAGGTTAGGTTAGGTTAGGTTAGGTTAGGTTAGGTTAGGTTAGGTTAGGTTAGGTTAGGTTAGGTTAGGTTAGGTTAGGTTAGGTTAGGTGAGGTTAGGTTAGGTTAGGTTAGGTTAGGTTAGGTTAGGTTAGGTTAGGTTAGGTTAGGTTAGGTTAGGTTAGGTTAGGTTAGGTTAGGTTAGGTTAGGTTAGGTTAGGTTAGGTTAGGTTAGGTTAGGTTAGGTTAGGTTAGGTTAGGTTAGGTTAGGTTAGGTTAGGTTAGGTTAGGTTAGGTTAGGTTAGGTTAGGTTAGGTTAGGTTAGGTTAGGTTAGGTTAGGTTAGGTTAGGTTAGGTTAGGTTAGGTTAGGTTAGGTTAGGTTAGGTTAGGTTAGGTTAGGTTAGGTTAGGTTAGGTTAGGTTAGGTTAGGTTAGGTTAGGTTAGGTTAGTTTAGGTTAGGTTAGGTTAGGTTAGGTTAGGTTAGGTTAGGTTAGGTTAGGTTAGGTTAGGTTAGGTTAGGTTAGGTTAGGTTAGGTTAGGTTAGGTTAGGTTAGGTTAGGTTAGGTTAGGTTAGGTTAGGTTAGGTTAGGTTAGGTTAGGTTAGGTTAGGTTAGGTTAGGTTAGGTTAGGTTAGGTTAGGTTAGGTTAGGTTAGGTTAGGTTAGGTTAGGTTAGGTTAGGTTAGGTTAGGTTAGGTTAGGTTAGGTTAGGTTAGGTTAGGTTAGGTTAGGTTAGGTTAGGTTAGGTTAGGTTAGGTTAGGTTAGGTTAGGTTAGGTTAGGTTAGGTTAGGTTAGGTTAGGTTAGGTTAGGTTAGGTTAGGTTAGGTTAGGTTAGGTTAGGTTAGGTTAGGTTAGGTTAGGTTAGGTTAGGTTAGGTTAGGTTAGGTTAGGTTAGGTTAGGTTAGGTTAGGTTAGGTTAGGTTAGGTTAGGTTAGGTTAGGTTAGGTTAGGTTAGGTTAGGTTAGGTTAGGTTAGGTTAGGTTAGGTTAGGTTAGGTTAGGTTAGGTTAGGTTAGGTTAGGTTAGGTTAGGTTAGGTTAGGTTAGGTTAGGTTAGGTTAGGTTAGGTTAGGTTAGGTTAGGTTAGGTTAGGTTAGGTTAGGTTAGGTTAGGTTAGGTTAGGTTAGGTTAGGTTAGGTTAGGTTAGGTTAGGTTAGGTTAGGTTAGGTTAGGTTAGGTTAGGTTAGGTTAGGTTAGGTTAGGTTAGGTTAGGTTAGGTTAGGTTAGGTTAGGTTAGGTTAGGTTAGGTTAGGTTAGGTTAGGTTAGGTTAGGTTAGGTTAGGTTAGGTTAGGTTAGGTTAGGTTAGGTTAGGTTAGGTTAGGTTAGGTTAGGTTAGGTTAGGTTAGGTTAGGTTAGGTTAGGTTAGGTTAGGTTAGGTTAGGTTAGGTTAGGTTAGGTTAGGTTAGGTTAGGTTAGGTTAGGTTAGGTTAGGTTAGGTTAGGTTAGGTTAGGTTAGGTTAGGTTAGGTTAGGTTAGGTTAGGTTAGGTTAGGTTAGGTTAGGTTAGGTTAGGTTAGGTTAGGTTAGGTTAGGTTAGGTTAGGTTAGGTTAGGTTAGGTTAGGTTAGGTTAGGTTAGGTTAGGTTAGGTTAGGTTAGGTTAGGTTAGGTTAGGTTAGGTTAGGTTAGGTTAGGTTAGGTTAGGTTAGGTTAGGTTAGGTTAGGTTAGGTTAGGTTAGGTTAGGTTAGGTTAGGTTAGGTTAGGTTAGGTTAGGTTAGGTTAGGTTAGGTTAGGTTAGGTTAGGTTAGGTTAGGTTAGGTTAGGTTAGGTTAGGTTAGGTTAGGTTAGGTTAGGTTAGGTTAGGTTAGGTTAGGTTAGGTTAGGTTAGGTTAGGTTAGGTTAGGTTAGGTTAGGTTAGGTTAGGTTAGGTTAGGTTAGGTTAGGTTAGGTTAGGTTAGGTTAGGTTAGGTTAGGTTAGGTTAGGTTAGGTTAGGTTAGGTTAGGTTAGGTTAGGTTAGGTTAGGTTAGGTTAGGTTAGGTTAGGTTAGGTTAGGTTAGGTTAGGTTAGGTTAGGTTAGGTTAGGTTAGGTTAGGTTAGGTTAGGTTAGGTTAGGTTAGGTTAGGTTAGGTTAGGTTAGGTTAGGTTAGGTTAGGTTAGGTTAGGTTAGGTTAGGTTAGGTTAGGTTAGGTTAGGTTAGGTTAGGTTAGGTTAGGTTAGGTTAGGTTAGGTTAGGTTAGGTTAGGTTAGGTTAGGTTAGGTTAGGTTAGGTTAGGTTAGGTTAGGTTAGGTTAGGTTAGGTTAGGTTAGGTTAGGTTAGGTTAGGTTAGGTTAGGTTAGGTTAGGTTAGGTTAGGTTAGGTTAGGTTAGGTTAGGTTAGGTTAGGTTAGGTTAGGTTAGGTTAGGTTAGGTTAGGTTAGGTTAGGTTAGGTTAGGTTAGGTTAGGTTAGGTTAGGTTAGGTTAGGTTAGGTTAGGTTAGGTTAGGTTAGGTTAGGTTAGGTTAGGTTAGGTTAGGTTAGGTTAGGTTAGGTTAGGTTAGGTTAGGTTAGGTTAGGTTAGGTTAGGTTAGGTTAGGTTAGGTTAGGTTAGGTTAGGTTAGGTTAGGTTAGGTTAGGTTAGGTTAGGTTAGGTTAGGTTAGGTTAGGTTAGGTTAGGTTAGGTTAGGTTAGGTTAGGTTAGGTTAGGTTAGGTTAGGTTAGGTTAGGTTAGGTTAGGTTAGGTTAGGTTAGGTTAGGTTAGGTTAGGTTAGGTTAGGTTAGGTTAGGTTAGGTTAGGTTAGGTTAGGTTAGGTTAGGTTAGGTTAGGTTAGGTTAGGTTAGGTTAGGTTAGGTTAGGTTAGGTTAGGTTAGGTTAGGTTAGGTTAGGTTAGGTTAGGTTAGGTTAGGTTAGGTTAGGTTAGGTTAGGTTAGGTTAGGTTAGGTTAGGTTAGGTTAGGTTAGGTTAGGTTAGGTTAGGTTAGGTTAGGTTAGGTTAGGTTAGGTTAGGTTAGGTTAGGTTAGGTTAGGTTAGGTTAGGTTAGGTTAGGTTAGGTTAGGTTAGGTTAGGTTAGGTTAGGTTAGGTTAGGTTAGGTTAGGTTAGGTTAGGTTAGGTTAGGTTAGGTTAGGTTAGGTTAGGTTAGGTTAGGTTAGGTTAGGTTAGGTTAGGTTAGGTTAGGTTAGGTTAGGTTAGGTTAGGTTAGGTTAGGTTAGGTTAGGTTAGGTTAGGTTAGGTTAGGTTAGGTTAGGTTAGGTTAGGTTAGGTTAGGTTAGGTTAGGTTAGGTTAGGTTAGGTTAGGTTAGGTTAGGTTAGGTTAGGTTAGGTTAGGTTAGGTTAGGTTAGGTTAGGTTAGGTTAGGTTAGGTTAGGTTAGGTTAGGTTAGGTTAGGTTAGGTTAGGTTAGGTTAGGTTAGGTTAGGTTAGGTTAGGTTAGGTTAGGTTAGGTTAGGTTAGGTTAGGTTAGGTTAGGTTAGGTTAGGTTAGGTTAGGTTAGGTTAGGTTAGGTTAGGTTAGGTTAGGTTAGGTTAGGTTAGGTTAGGTTAGGTTAGGTTAGGTTAGGTTAGGTTAGGTTAGGTTAGGTTAGGTTAGGTTAGGTTAGGTTAGGTTAGGTTAGGTTAGGTTAGGTTAGGTTAGGTTAGGTTAGGTTAGGTTAGGTTAGGTTAGGTTAGGTTAGGTTAGGTTAGGTTAGGTTAGGTTAGGTTAGGTTAGGTTAGGTTAGGTTAGGTTAGGTTAGGTTAGGTTAGGTTAGGTTAGGTTAGGTTAGGTTAGGTTAGGTTAGGTTAGGTTAGGTTAGGTTAGGTTAGGTTAGGTTAGGTTAGGTTAGGTTAGGTTAGGTTAGGTTAGGTTAGGTTAGGTTAGGTTAGGTTAGGTTAGGTTAGGTTAGGTTAGGTTAGGTTAGGTTAGGTTAGGTTAGGTTAGGTTAGGTTAGGTTAGGTTAGGTTAGGTTAGGTTAGGTTAGGTTAGGTTAGGTTAGGTTAGGTTAGGTTAGGTTAGGTTAGGTTAGGTTAGGTTAGGTTAGGTTAGGTTAGGTTAGGTTAGGTTAGGTTAGGTTAGGTTAGGTTAGGTTAGGTTAGGTTAGGTTAGGTTAGGTTAGGTTAGGTTAGGTTAGGTTAGGTTAGGTTAGGTTAGGTTAGGTTAGGTTAGGTTAGGTTAGGTTAGGTTAGGTTAGGTTAGGTTAGGTTAGGTTAGGTTAGGTTAGGTTAGGTTAGGTTAGGTTAGGTTAGGTTAGGTTAGGTTAGGTTAGGTTAGGTTAGGTTAGGTTAGGTTAGGTTAGGTTAGGTTAGGTTAGGTTAGGTTAGGTTAGGTTAGGTTAGGTTAGGTTAGGTTAGGTTAGGTTAGGTTAGGTTAGGTTAGGTTAGGTTAGGTTAGGTTAGGTTAGGTTAGGTTAGGTTAGGTTAGGTTAGGTTAGGTTAGGTTAGGTTAGGTTAGGTTAGGTTAGGTTAGGTTAGGTTAGGTTAGGTTAGGTTAGGTTAGGTTAGGTTAGGTTAGGTTAGGTTAGGTTAGGTTAGGTTAGGTTAGGTTAGGTTAGGTTAGGTTAGGTTAGGTTAGGTTAGGTTAGGTTAGGTTAGGTTAGGTTAGGTTAGGTTAGGTTAGGTTAGGTTAGGTTAGGTTAGGTTAGGTTAGGTTAGGTTAGGTTAGGTTAGGTTAGGTTAGGTTAGGTTAGGTTAGGTTAGGTTAGGTTAGGTTAGGTTAGGTTAGGTTAGGTTAGGTTAGGTTAGGTTAGGTTAGGTTAGGTTAGGTTAGGTTAGGTTAGGTTAGGTTAGGTTAGGTTAGGTTAGGTTAGGTTAGGTTAGGTTAGGTTAGGTTAGGTTAGGTTAGGTTAGGTTAGGTTAGGTTAGGTTAGGTTAGGTTAGGTTAGGTTAGGTTAGGTTAGGTTAGGTTAGGTTAGGTTAGGTTAGGTTAGGTTAGGTTAGGTTAGGTTAGGTTAGGTTAGGTTAGGTTAGGTTAGGTTAGGTTAGGTTAGGTTAGGTTAGGTTAGGTTAGGTTAGGTTAGGTTAGGTTAGGTTAGGTTAGGTTAGGTTAGGTTAGGTTAGGTTAGGTTAGGTTAGGTTAGGTTAGGTTAGGTTAGGTTAGGTTAGGTTAGGTTAGGTTAGGTTAGGTTAGGTTAGGTTAGGTTAGGTTAGGTTAGGTTAGGTTAGGTTAGGTTAGGTTAGGTTAGGTTAGGTTAGGTTAGGTTAGGTTAGGTTAGGTTAGGTTAGGTTAGGTTAGGTTAGGTTAGGTTAGGTTAGGTTAGGTTAGGTTAGGTTAGGTTAGGTTAGGTTAGGTTAGGTTAGGTTAGGTTAGGTTAGGTTAGGTTAGGTTAGGTTAGGTTAGGTTAGGTTAGGTTAGGTTAGGTTAGGTTAGGTTAGGTTAGGTTAGGTTAGGTTAGGTTAGGTTAGGTTAGGTTAGGTTAGGTTAGGTTAGGTTAGGTTAGGTTAGGTTAGGTTAGGTTAGGTTAGGTTAGGTTAGGTTAGGTTAGGTTAGGTTAGGTTAGGTTAGGTTAGGTTAGGTTAGGTTAGGTTAGGTTAGGTTAGGTTAGGTTAGGTTAGGTTAGGTTAGGTTAGGTTAGGTTAGGTTAGGTTAGGTTAGGTTAGGTTAGGTTAGGTTAGGTTAGGTTAGGTTAGGTTAGGTTAGGTTAGGTTAGGTTAGGTTAGGTTAGGTTAGGTTAGGTTAGGTTAGGTTAGGTTAGGTTAGGTTAGGTTAGGTTAGGTTAGGTTAGGTTAGGTTAGGTTAGGTTAGGTTAGGTTAGGTTAGGTTAGGTTAGGTTAGGTTAGGTTAGGTTAGGTTAGGTTAGGTTAGGTTAGGTTAGGTTAGGTTAGGTTAGGTTAGGTTAGGTTAGGTTAGGTTAGGTTAGGTTAGGTTAGGTTAGGTTAGGTTAGGTTAGGTTAGGTTAGGTTAGGTTAGGTTAGGTTAGGTTAGGTTAGGTTAGGTTAGGTTAGGTTAGGTTAGGTTAGGTTAGGTTAGGTTAGGTTAGGTTAGGTTAGGTTAGGTTAGGTTAGGTTAGGTTAGGTTAGGTTAGGTTAGGTTAGGTTAGGTTAGGTTAGGTTAGGTTAGGTTAGGTTAGGTTAGGTTAGGTTAGGTTAGGTTAGGTTAGGTTAGGTTAGGTTAGGTTAGGTTAGGTTAGGTTAGGTTAGGTTAGGTTAGGTTAGGTTAGGTTAGGTTAGGTTAGGTTAGGTTAGGTTAGGTTAGGTTAGGTTAGGTTAGGTTAGGTTAGGTTAGGTTAGGTTAGGTTAGGTTAGGTTAGGTTAGGTTAGGTTAGGTTAGGTTAGGTTAGGTTAGGTTAGGTTAGGTTAGGTTAGGTTAGGTTAGGTTAGGTTAGGTTAGGTTAGGTTAGGTTAGGTTAGGTTAGGTTAGGTTAGGTTAGGTTAGGTTAGGTTAGGTTAGGTTAGGTTAGGTTAGGTTAGGTTAGGTTAGGTTAGGTTAGGTTAGGTTAGGTTAGGTTAGGTTAGGTTAGGTTAGGTTAGGTTAGGTTAGGTTAGGTTAGGTTAGGTTAGGTTAGGTTAGGTTAGGTTAGGTTAGGTTAGGTTAGGTTAGGTTAGGTTAGGTTAGGTTAGGTTAGGTTAGGTTAGGTTAGGTTAGGTTAGGTTAGGTTAGGTTAGGTTAGGTTAGGTTAGGTTAGGTTAGGTTAGGTTAGGTTAGGTTAGGTTAGGTTAGGTTAGGTTAGGTTAGGTTAGGTTAGGTTAGGTTAGGTTAGGTTAGGTTAGGTTAGGTTAGGTTAGGTTAGGTTAGGTTAGGTTAGGTTAGGTTAGGTTAGGTTAGGTTAGGTTAGGTTAGGTTAGGTTAGGTTAGGTTAGGTTAGGTTAGGTTAGGTTAGGTTAGGTTAGGTTAGGTTAGGTTAGGTTAGGTTAGGTTAGGTTAGGTTAGGTTAGGTTAGGTTAGGTTAGGTTAGGTTAGGTTAGGTTAGGTTAGGTTAGGTTAGGTTAGGTTAGGTTAGGTTAGGTTAGGTTAGGTTAGGTTAGGTTAGGTTAGGTTAGGTTAGGTTAGGTTAGGTTAGGTTAGGTTAGGTTAGGTTAGGTTAGGTTAGGTTAGGTTAGGTTAGGTTAGGTTAGGTTAGGTTAGGTTAGGTTAGGTTAGGTTAGGTTAGGTTAGGTTAGGTTAGGTTAGGTTAGGTTAGGTTAGGTTAGGTTAGGTTAGGTTAGGTTAGGTTAGGTTAGGTTAGGTTAGGTTAGGTTAGGTTAGGTTAGGTTAGGTTAGGTTAGGTTAGGTTAGGTTAGGTTAGGTTAGGTTAGGTTAGGTTAGGTTAGGTTAGGTTAGGTTAGGTTAGGTTAGGTTAGGTTAGGTTAGGTTAGGTTAGGTTAGGTTAGGTTAGGTTAGGTTAGGTTAGGTTAGGTTAGGTTAGGTTAGGTTAGGTTAGGTTAGGTTAGGTTAGGTTAGGTTAGGTTAGGTTAGGTTAGGTTAGGTTAGGTTAGGTTAGGTTAGGTTAGGTTAGGTTAGGTTAGGTTAGGTTAGGTTAGGTTAGGTTAGGTTAGGTTAGGTTAGGTTAGGTTAGGTTAGGTTAGGTTAGGTTAGGTTAGGTTAGGTTAGGTTAGGTTAGGTTAGGTTAGGTTAGGTTAGGTTAGGTTAGGTTAGGTTAGGTTAGGTTAGGTTAGGTTAGGTTAGGTTAGGTTAGGTTAGGTTAGGTTAGGTTAGGTTAGGTTAGGTTAGGTTAGGTTAGGTTAGGTTAGGTTAGGTTAGGTTAGGTTAGGTTAGGTTAGGTTAGGTTAGGTTAGGTTAGGTTAGGTTAGGTTAGGTTAGGTTAGGTTAGGTTAGGTTAGGTTAGGTTAGGTTAGGTTAGGTTAGGTTAGGTTAGGTTAGGTTAGGTTAGGTTAGGTTAGGTTAGGTTAGGTTAGGTTAGGTTAGGTTAGGTTAGGTTAGGTTAGGTTAGGTTAGGTTAGGTTAGGTTAGGTTAGGTTAGGTTAGGTTAGGTTAGGTTAGGTTAGGTTAGGTTAGGTTAGGTTAGGTTAGGTTAGGTTAGGTTAGGTTAGGTTAGGTTAGGTTAGGTTAGGTTAGGTTAGGTTAGGTTAGGTTAGGTTAGGTTAGGTTAGGTTAGGTTAGGTTAGGTTAGGTTAGGTTAGGTTAGGTTAGGTTAGGTTAGGTTAGGTTAGGTTAGGTTAGGTTAGGTTAGGTTAGGTTAGGTTAGGTTAGGTTAGGTTAGGTTAGGTTAGGTTAGGTTAGGTTAGGTTAGGTTAGGTTAGGTTAGGTTAGGTTAGGTTAGGTTAGGTTAGGTTAGGTTAGGTTAGGTTAGGTTAGGTTAGGTTAGGTTAGGTTAGGTTAGGTTAGGTTAGGTTAGGTTAGGTTAGGTTAGGTTAGGTTAGGTTAGGTTAGGTTAGGTTAGGTTAGGTTAGGTTAGGTTAGGTTAGGTTAGGTTAGGTTAGGTTAGGTTAGGTTAGGTTAGGTTAGGTTAGGTTAGGTTAGGTTAGGTTAGGTTAGGTTAGGTTAGGTTAGGTTAGGTTAGGTTAGGTTAGGTTAGGTTAGGTTAGGTTAGGTTAGGTTAGGTTAGGTTAGGTTAGGTTAGGTTAGGTTAGGTTAGGTTAGGTTAGGTTAGGTTAGGTTAGGTTAGGTTAGGTTAGGTTAGGTTAGGTTAGGTTAGGTTAGGTTAGGTTAGGTTAGGTTAGGTTAGGTTAGGTTAGGTTAGGTTAGGTTAGGTTAGGTTAGGTTAGGTTAGGTTAGGTTAGGTTAGGTTAGGTTAGGTTAGGTTAGGTTAGGTTAGGTTAGGTTAGGTTAGGTTAGGTTAGGTTAGGTTAGGTTAGGTTAGGTTAGGTTAGGTTAGGTTAGGTTAGGTTAGGTTAGGTTAGGTTAGGTTAGGTTAGGTTAGGTTAGGTTAGGTTAGGTTAGGTTAGGTTAGGTTAGGTTAGGTTAGGTTAGGTTAGGTTAGGTTAGGTTAGGTTAGGTTAGGTTAGGTTAGGTTAGGTTAGGTTAGGTTAGGTTAGGTTAGGTTAGGTTAGGTTAGGTTAGGTTAGGTTAGGTTAGGTTAGGTTAGGTTAGGTTAGGTTAGGTTAGGTTAGGTTAGGTTAGGTTAGGTTAGGTTAGGTTAGGTTAGGTTAGGTTAGGTTAGGTTAGGTTAGGTTAGGTTAGGTTAGGTTAGGTTAGGTTAGGTTAGGTTAGGTTAGGTTAGGTTAGGTTAGGTTAGGTTAGGTTAGGTTAGGTTAGGTTAGGTTAGGTTAGGTTAGGTTAGGTTAGGTTAGGTTAGGTTAGGTTAGGTTAGGTTAGGTTAGGTTAGGTTAGGTTAGGTTAGGTTAGGTTAGGTTAGGTTAGGTTAGGTTAGGTTAGGTTAGGTTAGGTTAGGTTAGGTTAGGTTAGGTTAGGTTAGGTTAGGTTAGGTTAGGTTAGGTTAGGTTAGGTTAGGTTAGGTTAGGTTAGGTTAGGTTAGGTTAGGTTAGGTTAGGTTAGGTTAGGTTAGGTTAGGTTAGGTTAGGTTAGGTTAGGTTAGGTTAGGTTAGGTTAGGTTAGGTTAGGTTAGGTTAGGTTAGGTTAGGTTAGGTTAGGTTAGGTTAGGTTAGGTTAGGTTAGGTTAGGTTAGGTTAGGTTAGGTTAGGTTAGGTTAGGTTAGGTTAGGTTAGGTTAGGTTAGGTTAGGTTAGGTTAGGTTAGGTTAGGTTAGGTTAGGTTAGGTTAGGTTAGGTTAGGTTAGGTTAGGTTAGGTTAGGTTAGGTTAGGTTAGGTTAGGTTAGGTTAGGTTAGGTTAGGTTAGGTTAGGTTAGGTTAGGTTAGGTTAGGTTAGGTTAGGTTAGGTTAGGTTAGGTTAGGTTAGGTTAGGTTAGGTTAGGTTAGGTTAGGTTAGGTTAGGTTAGGTTAGGTTAGGTTAGGTTAGGTTAGGTTAGGTTAGGTTAGGTTAGGTTAGGTTAGGTTAGGTTAGGTTAGGTTAGGTTAGGTTAGGTTAGGTTAGGTTAGGTTAGGTTAGGTTAGGTTAGGTTAGGTTAGGTTAGGTTAGGTTAGGTTAGGTTAGGTTAGGTTAGGTTAGGTTAGGTTAGGTTAGGTTAGGTTAGGTTAGGTTAGGTTAGGTTAGGTTAGGTTAGGTTAGGTTAGGTTAGGTTAGGTTAGGTTAGGTTAGGTTAGGTTAGGTTAGGTTAGGTTAGGTTAGGTTAGGTTAGGTTAGGTTAGGTTAGGTTAGGTTAGGTTAGGTTAGGTTAGGTTAGGTTAGGTTAGGTTAGGTTAGGTTAGGTTAGGTTAGGTTAGGTTAGGTTAGGTTAGGTTAGGTTAGGTTAGGTTAGGTTAGGTTAGGTTAGGTTAGGTTAGGTTAGGTTAGGTTAGGTTAGGTTAGGTTAGGTTAGGTTAGGTTAGGTTAGGTTAGGTTAGGTTAGGTTAGGTTAGGTTAGGTTAGGTTAGGTTAGGTTAGGTTAGGTTAGGTTAGGTTAGGTTAGGTTAGGTTAGGTTAGGTTAGGTTAGGTTAGGTTAGGTTAGGTTAGGTTAGGTTAGGTTAGGTTAGGTTAGGTTAGGTTAGGTTAGGTTAGGTTAGGTTAGGTTAGGTTAGGTTAGGTTAGGTTAGGTTAGGTTAGGTTAGGTTAGGTTAGGTTAGGTTAGGTTAGGTTAGGTTAGGTTAGGTTAGGTTAGGTTAGGTTAGGTTAGGTTAGGTTAGGTTAGGTTAGGTTAGGTTAGGTTAGGTTAGGTTAGGTTAGGTTAGGTTAGGTTAGGTTAGGTTAGGTTAGGTTAGGTTAGGTTAGGTTAGGTTAGGTTAGGTTAGGTTAGGTTAGGTTAGGTTAGGTTAGGTTAGGTTAGGTTAGGTTAGGTTAGGTTAGGTTAGGTTAGGTTAGGTTAGGTTAGGTTAGGTTAGGTTAGGTTAGGTTAGGTTAGGTTAGGTTAGGTTAGGTTAGGTTAGGTTAGGTTAGGTTAGGTTAGGTTAGGTTAGGTTAGGTTAGGTTAGGTTAGGTTAGGTTAGGTTAGGTTAGGTTAGGTTAGGTTAGGTTAGGTTAGGTTAGGTTAGGTTAGGTTAGGTTAGGTTAGGTTAGGTTAGGTTAGGTTAGGTTAGGTTAGGTTAGGTTAGGTTAGGATAGGTTAGGTTAGGTTAGGTTAGGTTAGGTTAGGTTAGGTTAGGTTCTTTTTTTTTTTTTTTTTTTTTTGATATCTTTCATGTCGAAAGATGACCGGTACCTCCGACACGGTGGTCGGAGACCTTGTACATCGTATTTTATTTAACTTCATTATTTTATTTGTTAATTTATATCTATTTTTAATTGTGTCTATCAAGCGATTGTAAGTATGCTTTTTTTATTTATGTTAGTTCTTATATTCTTATAATATAAAGTAAACATAAATATTTTATTACATGCATTACAATTGCTGTGGATTTGTTTCAGATTTATTGTGTATCTGTTTGTTAATCTTATACCAATGAAAACTACTAATATATCATTATTAGGGTGTTTCATTTTATTTATTATTTGGTTTGCTATTGAAGTCATTTGAAAGAACGAATACGAATGAGATAAGAGAGATCGGGAAATAGAGTTCCAAAGTATATAGTATTTTGGTTGACCAGGGTTGCCTACGGACGACGCCACTTTTGTGGACCAGTTTGCTGCATTACTTCGTTCGTTACGGAATTTTTTGAAATAAAACTCGAACCAAAACTTTTTGCACTGCATTTGGATTCTGTTTTTAAAATTCGCCGAGATTGCACCTAGTCCTTTCTTAGTTTTGCCGTTGTCCGTAGTCATCTTCAGTTCAACTATCTCGTAAGCTCCATAATTCCCGAATCCGTATGAGTTGGTCATCTTCCCTTCTATTTCCTCCAATAAACAGCCGTGAAGGTTTCCAGAAACGGTTACGGTAAGGTTCCCGTCCTCGATCCGGTTAAATCCCCGGGCGCCCTCAGCAATATGCCACCTTTGCCCTTGCCAGAGTATCCCATTTCACCCTTACTGAACAACATTCATCGAACGTGTTATGGTTCACCTGGTCTATTTTGCTACTCTGACAATTTCGGCATGTTGGTGGATCTCCTGCGGCGTACGCTGGGCAGTCGCTGCGCAGATGGTGGCCGGGGCAATGGCTGCAGGCGTCTGTGGTTTCCCTGCAGACTTTCCGGCCGTGGCCGTACCCCAGACACCTGGAGCACATTACTAGAGGCGACTGGTCCTTCACCACCACTCGCTGCAGGTCTACGTGTGCCCTTCCAGCACTTGTGAGATTTTGCCATATTGGTGGCGACACCTGTAGGACTACATGGCTCTCTAATGGATTTCTAGCGTTTTTCCGATATCTTACGCTGGCCCTGTAGTCTCTATCAGGTATCGCCCCCAATAGGTTTGAGTTCTGATTCCTGAGGGCGTCCAGAATATCCTCATCGCTGTTTATTTTGAGGACATTGTATAAAATGATAAGCGGGTCCCTATTCTCCTTCTCCTCTAAAACTAGCGTTGGGTTGCCAGACTTGAGTCTGTCTGTCACTTTAGCTAATTCCTCTCGTGTCTGGCAACCCAAGACCACTTTACCCTCCCTGGCTTTTCGAAGTCTGTCCACTCTTATTCCAGACGTTTTTGCGTCTACAGCTGTGCGTATTTTTCCTATAACGTCCTCGCTTGTGTCGAGAACGTTTGCGGATGACACAAGTAAAGAGTGGACAGGTTTTCGAGCAGTTGGCTGTGCTGCTGATCTGGGGGTTGCAGCCATGGCCGCATACGAGATACCGTCGAGCACTTTGCTTTCTATGTTCTCATTCAGCTTAGTTACTTGCTCTTTGACGGCACTCATATCCTGCCTGGCCGCAACCACAAGTTCTCTTTGTTTTTTCAGCTCATCCAACACCTCCTCCACAAACTCAGCAGAAGCAGTCTGGTCACCACTGTTTGACTGTACCACATCGCTTAGCCTTATGGCCAGTGTAAACAGTCCGTTGAGGCAGTCCAGCACAGTATCTTTTATCGTGGTCTTTATGTTTCCTGACTGCTCTAATTGAATTTTAGCGACCTGAAATAGTTGGTTCGCTACTGCTGGGAGATCCTCGAGCGGGGCTTCAGTTGCCGAGGTCGCGAAGGAGGGAGCCTCCTTGCTAGGTTTCGCAGCAGGACGCCTACGAACATCTGAGTCACCTAGCTTTGGGCCTGCGCTGCCAACGTTCGCAGTCTTTGGAGCTTCAGGTTTCGTCTTTGAGGACATTGTCGGTATACTAGTAGGGACCTAATCTAACCTGAATAATATTATAATCAACTTTATTAATTGGGAGGTGTAAAAAGCCTCCCAAACGTCAATAATTGAATTCAAAATCTGTATTGACAGGTGTATATTGCCTCTCAATGTCAATAATAAATTAAATATTTACCCTAACCTAGTTTAAAATTGATTGGGAGTGTAAAATGCTCCCAATCGTCAAATTAAGTACTTATTAATTAATGCAGTCAACAGTAATTGATTCAAACTAATAATTTTGGTAAACTAGTTGGGCAGTGTAAAGGCTGCCCAATGTCAAAATACTTAACTAATGAGATAAAATTGCACCTAAGTTAGGCAGTGTATAATCTGCCTAATGTCAGCACCAATTTGGGGGTGTAAAGCCCCCAAAGTCAAATGTACTGTAGTGTAATGTAGTGTTTGGAGGGTGTATAGAGCCCTCCAAGACAAGAATGAGCCTAACTAATGTTAACCTAATATTTGGGAGGTGTATAGCCTCCCAAGTCTATAATATTTATATTCTGGGGGTGTAAAAGCCCCCAAGTCTAATGAATAAGTTGCCCAAAGTCGATTTTAATTGGCTTTTTGTGCCGATTTGGAGCACCCTACCAGGGGTTCCAAATGTAGATTTCGGGCCCTCAAACACAGGCAAATCAAATAGAAAAATAAAAATTTTTCACTAAAAATCGTGCCCGTTTACTTATATATCTATTAAAGGGCGGGCTTGGGAGGGCACGAATTTTCGTTTTTCTCGATTTTCTCGAGAACCGCTCGGCCGATCCGGGCGCGCCACAGCGCGTTCGACGCGTCTCGGGGGACGCTACAGGACCGCAATGCTGGGGGGAAAATCAGGTTTAACCCGGAAAAATTTTCGGCGAAAAACACTGATTTTCGCCCTATGCAGGTCCGTAGACGTTTTATAAAACGCTCCAAGAACGCGTCGGGAAGCGGGCGGCTTTCGGGATAGCACCCGGATGGTGTATCCCGGTTAGTGGAACTCGGGAAAATCGGGAAAAGATGCAAAAGTTGCGAAAACTCGCGAAAATTCGCGGAAATTCGGGCAAAAACAAGTCAGCGAAAAGAATTTGTATGAGAATATCGATGGGTTAGGTTAGGTTAGGTTAGGTTAGGTTAGGTTAGGTTAGGTTAGGTTAGGTTAGGTTAGGTTAGGTTAGGTTAGGTTAGGTTAGGTTAGGTTAGGTTAGGTTAGGTTAGGTTAGGTTAGGTTAGGTTAGGTTAGGTTAGGTTAGGTTAGGTTAGGATAGGTTAGGTTAGGTTAGGTTAGGTTAGGTTAGGTTAGGTTAGGTTAGGTTAGGTTAGGTTAGGTTAGGTTAGGTTAGGTTAGGTTAGGTTAGGTTAGGTTAGGTTAGGTTAGGTTAGGTTAGGTTAGGTTAGGTTAGGTTAGGTTAGGTTAGGTTAGGTTAGGTTAGGTTAGGTTAGGTTAGGTTAGGTTAGGTTAGGTTAGGTTAGGTTAGGTTAGGTTAGGTTAGGTTAGGTTAGGTTAGGTTAGGTTAGGTTAGGTTAGGTTAGGTTAGGTTAGGTTAGGTTAGGTTAGGTTAGGTTAGGTTAGGTTAGGTTAGGTTAGGTTAGGTTAGGTTAGGTTAGGTTAGGTTAGGTTAGGTTAGGTTAGGTTAGGTTAGGTTAGGTTAGGTTAGGTTAGGTTAGGTTAGGTTAGGTTAGGTTAGGTTAGGTTAGGTTAGGTTAGGTTAGGTTAGGTTAGGTTAGGTTAGGTTAGGTTAGGTTAGGTTAGGTTAGGTTAGGTTAGGTTAGGTTAGGTTAGGTTAGGTTAGGTTAGGTTAGGTTAGGTTAGGTTAGGTTAGGTTAGGTTAGGTTAGGTTAGGTTAGGTTAGGTTAGGTTAGGTTAGGTTAGGTTAGGTTAGGTTAGGTTAGGTTAGGTTAGGTTAGGTTAGGTTAGGTTAGGTTAGGTTAGGTTAGGTTAGGTTAGGTTAGGTTAGGTTAGGTTAGGTTAGGTTAGGTTAGGTTAGGTTAGGTTAGGTTAGGTTAGGTTAGGTTAGGTTAGGTTAGGTTAGGTTAGGTTAGGTTAGGTTAGGTTAGGTTAGGTTAGGTTAGGTTAGGTTAGGTTAGGTTAGGTTAGGTTAGGTTAGGTTAGGTTAGGTTAGGTTAGGTTAGGTTAGGTTAGGTTAGGTTAGGTTAGGTTAGGTTAGGTTAGGTTAGGTTAGGTTAGGTTAGGTTAGGTTAGGTTAGGTTAGGTTAGGTTAGGTTAGGTTAGGTTAGGTTAGGTTAGGTTAGGTTAGGTTAGGTTAGGTTAGGTTAGGTTAGGTTAGGTTAGGTTAGGTTAGGTTAGGTTAGGTTAGGTTAGGTTAGGTTAGGTTAGGTTAGGTTAGGTTAGGTTAGGTTAGGTTAGGTTAGGTTAGGTTAGGTTAGGTTAGGTTAGGTTAGGTTAGGTTAGGTTAGGTTAGGTTAGGTTAGGTTAGGTTAGGTTAGGTTAGGTTAGGTTAGGTTAGGTTAGGTTAGGTTAGGTTAGGTTAGGTTAGGTTAGGTTAGGTTAGGTTAGGTTAGGTTAGGTTAGGTTAGGTTAGGTTAGGTTAGGTTAGGTTAGGTTAGGTTAGGTTAGGTTAGGTTAGGTTAGGTTAGGTTAGGTTAGGTTAGGTTAGGTTAGGTTAGGTTAGGTTAGGTTAGGTTAGGTTAGGTTAGGTTAGGTTAGGTTAGGTTAGGTTAGGTTAGGTTAGGTTAGGTTAGGTTAGGTTAGGTTAGGTTAGGTTAGGTTAGGTTAGGTTAGGTTAGGTTAGGTTAGGTTAGGTTAGGTTAGGTTAGGTTAGGTTAGGTTAGGTTAGGTTAGGTTAGGTTAGGTTAGGTTAGGTTAGGTTAGGTTAGGTTAGGTTAGGTTAGGTTAGGTTAGGTTAGGTTAGGTTAGGTTAGGTTAGGTTAGGTTAGGTTAGGTTAGGTTAGGTTAGGTTAGGTTAGGTTAGGTTAGGTTAGGTTAGGTTAGGTTAGGTTAGGTTAGGTTAGGTTAGGTTAGGTTAGGTTAGGTTAGGTTAGGTTAGGTTAGGTTAGGTTAGGTTAGGTTAGGTTAGGTTAGGTTAGGTTAGGTTAGGTTAGGTTAGGTTAGGTTAGGTTAGGTTAGGTTAGGTTAGGTTAGGTTAGGTTAGGTTAGGTTAGGTTAGGTTAGGTTAGGTTAGGTTAGGTTAGGTTAGGTTAGGTTAGGTTAGGTTAGGTTAGGTTAGGTTAGGTTAGGTTAGGTTAGGTTAGGTTAGGTTAGGTTAGGTTAGGTTAGGTTAGGTTAGGTTAGGTTAGGTTAGGTTAGGTTAGGTTAGGTTAGGTTAGGTTAGGTTAGGTTAGGTTAGGTTAGGTTAGGTTAGGTTAGGTTAGGTTAGGTTAGGTTAGGTTAGGTTAGGTTAGGTTAGGTTAGGTTAGGTTAGGTTAGGTTAGGTTAGGTTAGGTTAGGTTAGGTTAGGTTAGGTTAGGTTAGGTTAGGTTAGGTTAGGTTAGGTTAGGTTAGGTTAGGTTAGGTTAGGTTAGGTTAGGTTAGGTTAGGTTAGGTTAGGTTAGGTTAGGTTAGGTTAGGTTAGGTTAGGTTAGGTTAGGTTAGGTTAGGTTAGGTTAGGTTAGGTTAGGTTAGGTTAGGTTAGGTTAGGTTAGGTTAGGTTAGGTTAGGTTAGGTTAGGTTAGGTTAGGTTAGGTTAGGTTAGGTTAGGTTAGGTTAGGTTAGGTTAGGTTAGGTTAGGTTAGGTTAGGTTAGGTTAGGTTAGGTTAGGTTAGGTTAGGTTAGGTTAGGTTAGGTTAGGTTAGGTTAGGTTAGGTTAGGTTAGGTTAGGTTAGGTTAGGTTAGGTTAGGTTAGGTTAGGTTAGGTTAGGTTAGGTTAGGTTAGGTTAGGTTAGGTTAGGTTAGGTTAGGTTAGGTTAGGTTAGGTTAGGTTAGGTTAGGTTAGGTTAGGTTAGGTTAGGTTAGGTTAGGTTAGGTTAGGTTAGGTTAGGTTAGGTTAGGTTAGGTTAGGTTAGGTTAGGTTAGGTTAGGTTAGGTTAGGTTAGGTTAGGTTAGGTTAGGTTAGGTTAGGTTAGGTTAGGTTAGGTTAGGTTAGGTTAGGTTAGGTTAGGTTAGGTTAGGTTAGGTTAGGTTAGGTTAGGTTAGGTTAGGTTAGGTTAGGTTAGGTTAGGTTAGGTTAGGTTAGGTTAGGTTAGGTTAGGTTAGGTTAGGTTAGGTTAGGTTAGGTTAGGTTAGGTTAGGTTAGGTTAGGTTAGGTTAGGTTAGGTTAGGTTAGGTTAGGTTAGGTTAGGTTAGGTTAGGTTAGGTTAGGTTAGGTTAGGTTAGGTTAGGTTAGGTTAGGTTAGGTTAGGTTAGGTTAGGTTAGGTTAGGTTAGGTTAGGTTAGGTTAGGTTAGGTTAGGTTAGGTTAGGTTAGGTTAGGTTAGGTTAGGTGAGGTTAGGTTAGGTTAGGTTAGGTTAGGTTAGGTTAGGTTAGGTTAGGTTAGGTTAGGTTAGGTTAGGTTAGGTTAGGTTAGGTTAGGTTAGGTTAGGTTAGGTTAGGTTAGGTTAGGTTAGGTTAGGTTAGGTTAGGTTAGGTTAGGTTAGGTTAGGTTAGGTTAGGTTAGGTTAGGTTAGGTTAGGTTAGGTTAGGTTAGGTTAGGTTAGGTTAGGTTAGGTTAGGTTAGGTTAGGTTAGGTTAGGTTAGGTTAGGTTAGGTTAGGTTAGGTTAGGTTAGGTTAGGTTAGGTTAGGTTAGGTTAGGTTAGGTTAGGTTAGGTTAGGTTAGGTTAGGTTAGGTTAGGTTAGGTTAGGTTAGGTTAGGTTAGGTTAGGTTAGGTTAGGTTAGGTTAGGTTAGGTTAGGTTAGGTTAGGTTAGGTTAGGTTAGGTTAGGTTAGGTTAGGTTAGGTTAGGTTAGGTTAGGTTAGGTTAGGTTAGGTTAGGTTAGGTTAGGTTAGGTTAGGTTAGGTTAGGTTAGGTTAGGTTAGGTTAGGTTAGGTTAGGTTAGGTTAGGTTAGGTTAGGTTAGGTTAGGTTAGGTTAGGTTAGGTTAGGTTAGGTTAGGTTAGGTTAGGTTAGGTTAGGTTAGGTTAGGTTAGGTTAGGTTAGGTTAGGTTAGGTTAGGTTAGGTTAGGTTAGGTTAGGTTAGGTTAGGTTAGGTTAGGTTAGGTTAGGTTAGGTTAGGTTAGGTTAGGTTAGGTTAGGTTAGGTTAGGTTAGGTTAGGTTAGGTTAGGTTAGGTTAGGTTAGGTTAGGTTAGGTTAGGTTAGGTTAGGTTAGGTTAGGTTAGGTTAGGTTAGGTTAGGTTAGGTTAGGTTAGGTTAGGTTAGGTTAGGTTAGGTTAGGTTAGGTTAGGTTAGGTTAGGTTAGGTTAGGTTAGGTTAGGTTAGGTTAGGTTAGGTTAGGTTAGGTTAGGTTAGGTTAGGTTAGGTTAGGTTAGGTTAGGTTAGGTTAGGTTAGGTTAGGTTAGGTTAGGTTAGGTTAGGTTAGGTTAGGTTAGGTTAGGTTAGGTTAGGTTAGGTTAGGTTAGGTTAGGTTAGGTTAGGTTAGGTTAGGTTAGGTTAGGTTAGGTTAGGTTAGGTTAGGTTAGGTTAGGTTAGGTTAGGTTAGGTTAGGTTAGGTTAGGTTAGGTTAGGTTAGGTTAGGTTAGGTTAGGTTAGGTTAGGTTAGGTTAGGTTAGGTTAGGTTAGGTTAGGTTAGGTTAGGTTAGGTTAGGTTAGGTTAGGTTAGGTTAGGTTAGGTTAGGTTAGGTTAGGTTAGGTTAGGTTAGGTTAGGTTAGGTTAGGTTAGGTTAGGTTAGGTTAGGTTAGGTTAGGTTAGGTTAGGTTAGGTTAGGTTAGGTTAGGTTAGGTTAGGTTAGGTTAGGTTAGGTTAGGTTAGGTTAGGTTAGGTTAGGTTAGGTTAGGTTAGGTTAGGTTAGGTTAGGTTAGGTTAGGTTAGGTTAGGTTAGGTTAGGTTAGGTTAGGTTAGGTTAGGTTAGGTTAGGTTAGGTTAGGTTAGGTTAGGTTAGGTTAGGTTAGGTTAGGTTAGGTTAGGTTAGGTTAGGTTAGGTTAGGTTAGGTTAGGTTAGGTTAGGTTAGGTTAGGTTAGGTTAGGTTAGGTTAGGTTAGGTTAGGTTAGGTTAGGTTAGGTTAGGTTAGGTTAGGTTAGGTTAGGTTAGGTTAGGTTAGGTTAGGTTAGGTTAGGTTAGGTTAGGTTAGGTTAGGTTAGGTTAGGTTAGGTTAGGTTAGGTTAGGTTAGGTTAGGTTAGGTTAGGTTAGGTTAGGTTAGGTTAGGTTAGGTTAGGTTAGGTTAGGTTAGGTTAGGTTAGGTTAGGTTAGGTTAGGTTAGGTTAGGTTAGGTTAGGTTAGGTTAGGTTAGGTTAGGTTAGGTTAGGTTAGGTTAGGTTAGGTTAGGTTAGGTTAGGTTAGGTTAGGTTAGGTTAGGTTAGGTTAGGTTAGGTTAGGTTAGGTTAGGTTAGGTTAGGTTAGGTTAGGTTAGGTTAGGTTAGGTTAGGTTAGGTTAGGTTAGGTTAGGTTAGGTTAGGTTAGGTTAGGTTAGGTTAGGTTAGGTTAGGTTAGGTTAGGTTAGGTTAGGTTAGGTTAGGTTAGGTTAGGTTAGGTTAGGTTAGGTTAGGTTAGGTTAGGTTAGGTTAGGTTAGGTTAGGTTAGGTTAGGTTAGGTTAGGTTAGGTTAGGTTAGGTTAGGTTAGGTTAGGTTAGGTTAGGTTAGGTTAGGTTAGGTTAGGTTAGGTTAGGTTAGGTTAGGTTAGGTTAGGTTAGGTTAGGTTAGGTTAGGTTAGGTTAGGTTAGGTTAGGTTAGGTTAGGTTAGGTTAGGTTAGGTTAGGTTAGGTTAGGTTAGGTTAGGTTAGGTTAGGTTAGGTTAGGTTAGGTTAGGTTAGGTTAGGTTAGGTTAGGTTAGGTTAGGTTAGGTTAGGTTAGGTTAGGTTAGGTTAGGTTAGGTTAGGTTAGGTTAGGTTAGGTTAGGTTAGGTTAGGTTAGGTTAGGTTAGGTTAGGTTAGGTTAGGTTAGGTTAGGTTAGGTTAGGTTAGGTTAGGTTAGGTTAGGTTAGGTTAGGTTAGGTTAGGTTAGGTTAGGTTAGGTTAGGTTAGGTTAGGTTAGGTTAGGTTAGGTTAGGTTAGGTTAGGTTAGGTTAGGTTAGGTTAGGTTAGGTTAGGTTAGGTTAGGTTAGGTTAGGTTAGGTTAGGTTAGGTTAGGTTAGGTTAGGTTAGGTTAGGTTAGGTTAGGTTAGGTTAGGTTAGGTTAGGTTAGGTTAGGTTAGGTTAGGTTAGGTTAGGTTAGGTTAGGTTAGGTTAGGTTAGGTTAGGTTAGGTTAGGTTAGGTTAGGTTAGGTTAGGTTAGGTTAGGTTAGGTTAGGTTAGGTTAGGTTAGGTTAGGTTAGGTTAGGTTAGGTTAGGTTAGGTTAGGTTAGGTTAGGTTAGGTTAGGTTAGGTTAGGTTAGGTTAGGTTAGGTTAGGTTAGGTTAGGTTAGGTTAGGTTAGGTTAGGTTAGGTTAGGTTAGGTTAGGTTAGGTTAGGTTAGGTTAGGTTAGGTTAGGTTAGGTTAGGTTAGGTTAGGTTAGGTTAGGTTAGGTTAGGTTAGGTTAGGTTAGGTTAGGTTAGGTTAGGTTAGGTTAGGTTAGGTTAGGTTAGGTTAGGTTAGGTTAGGTTAGGTTAGGTTAGGTTAGGTTAGGTTAGGTTAGGTTAGGTTAGGTTAGGTTAGGTTAGGTTAGGTTAGGTTAGGTTAGGTTAGGTGAGGTTAGGTTAGGTTAGGTTAGGTTAGGTTAGGTTAGGTTAGGTTAGGTTAGGTTAGGTTAGGTTAGGTTAGGTTAGGTTAGGTTAGGTTAGGTTAGGTTAGGTTAGGTTAGGTTAGGTTAGGTTAGGTTAGGTTAGGTTAGGTTAGGTTAGGTTAGGTTAGGTTAGGTTAGGTTAGGTTAGGTTAGGTTAGGTTAGGTTAGGTTAGGTGAGGTTAGGTTAGGTTAGGTTAGGTTAGGTTAGGTTAGGTTAGGTTAGGTTAGGTTAGGTTAGGTTAGGTTAGGTTAGGTTAGGTTAGGTTAGGTTAGGTTAGGTTAGGTTAGGTTAGGTTAGGTTAGGTTAGGTTAGGTTAGGTTAGGTTAGGTTAGGTTAGGTTAGGTTAGGTTAGGTTAGGTTAGGTTAGGTTAGGTTAGGTTAGGTTAGGTTAGGTTAGGTTAGGTTAGGTTAGGTTAGGTTAGGTTAGGTTAGGTTAGGTTAGGTTAGGTTAGGTTAGGTTAGGTTAGGTTAGGTTAGGTTAGGTTAGGTTAGGTTAGGTTAGGTTAGGTTAGGTTAGGTTAGGTTAGGTTAGGTTAGGTTAGGTTAGGTTAGGTTAGGTTAGGTTAGGTTAGGTTAGGTTAGGTTAGGTTAGGTTAGGTTAGGTTAGGTTAGGTTAGGTTAGGTTAGGTTAGGTTAGGTTAGGTTAGGTTAGGTTAGGTTAGGTTAGGTTAGGTTAGGTTAGGTTAGGTTAGGTTAGGTTAGGTTAGGTTATTGTCATAGGTTACACGATTCTCGTATGTCATATTCATCCATCATCTACTACTACTAATCTGTATACACACATGTATACATAAAAATAATACAACATTATGACGTACCTTATACCTTACCACCATACCCAACCCCAGCCAACCCCACCCTACGACCCAAGATGGAGGTGGAGAGATTCATGGAGTGACGTCATCAATGAATAAATAGACAATAACTTGCGCAATATCAGGAGTATAAAGGCGCGAGCGGGCTCAAACGACAGCATAAATGGCAAAGCAACCGGACGAGCAACACGGATTAGTGCTACCAGGATACAAGTACTTGGGACCAGGAAATTCGTTAAACAGAGGAGTTCCAGTGAATAGGTTGGACGCTGCAGCGAAGAAACACGACGAACAGTATCATAAGATCACAGAGTACTTTAGAAAAACAAAGAACCGGAAGAGATTTGAAGAGCAGATACAAGAAGCAGACGAAGAACAAGATGATACAAATTCAGCATAGCAGTGCAAAATAACAAATGAATAAAATCAATAAAAGAAAATGCAAAAAAAAATGAAAAGTGGACAACAGAACATAAATTGCAAAACAACAAAGTCAATATTGCATATAAAAGGCGGGAAATTTAAATAATATTCGCAGTCTAAGAGAAGCAGACACGAAGAAAAAGTAAATTAACATTAATTATAATAAACATATACATACATACATATATCATATACATACATACATACATATATGATACATACGTACATACACTCTTTTTGATAAAGTTTTTATTCATGGACAATATATCATATAATATAATAATTCCACAAATATAAACTTTTATAATTTCACCAAAAATGACAACAAAGAAAATTAAAACATATTATGTTAAATTGATTTTTATTTTATGCATATAAAAATTCATTATATTATAGCATTGCATAAACATTAATAAAAATAAAAATTCGCCAAGTGAACATTTATCACACAAATTTATAATATTTACAATAGAAAAACATATAAAAACATATAAAAAAATATTAAAAATTTGTTAATCAATACATATTTATTATAGAAAACATTATTTATTTTAATTTATCCTTCAATAAATTTATATAATGGATCGCGACAAAACATACAATAATACGTTTGAAAATAAATTTTTGAAAAATCTTCGGGTACAAAATAGTCCACTATACACTTGTGACCGTAGTTGACGCATATTTTCTTGATACAATCGTGACAGCAGATCAACACAGGAAATGTAAAAAGCGGATAATAAAAGGAAAATTCACACCGCACAAACGGTCCAACTTCGAGATACGCGGCAAAGTCACACATTTCCGCACGATCCTCCATGGTTAAAATTTTTGAGGCATCAGGAATAACAGAGCTGGTACAGGTACTTTTATCGTGAACAGAAGTCTTTTTACCAGCACTAGAACTGGCATTGTCAGTAATGTTATTACAAGAGTTGGAGTTCATGTTGTTCATATTAAATACTTGTTACAGTGACAAAGTAAGGACGTCGAATGAAGAAAATGTTAAAGTGAACGGGTATTTATACAAAACCAAACTCAAAAATAACACAATAAATTACAATTACGATCATCGCGAGTCGCGCCAATAACACAAAATAAGTAACAAGGCATTGTGCCAAAAAAATGTAAAGACACTGTGCCAAAAAAACAAGACAATAAACAAAATGACTCACCGGGCACTGTGCCAAAGGAGACAAAGAAAATAATAAGGTCAATTCGAAAGCAATAAACAAGATGAGTAACCGGGCACACTGCCAAGAAAAGTGTCAACACGATTATAATAATAAATACCGGGCACACTGCCAAGAAAAATGTCAACACGATTATAATAATAAATACCGGGCACACTGCCAAGAAAAATGTCAACACGATTATAATAATAAATACCGGGCACACTGCCAAGAAAAATGTCAACACGATTATAATAATAAATACCGGGCACACTGCCAAGAAAAATGTCAACAGGATTATAATAATAAATACCGGGAAGTGTGCCAAAAAGACAAAACATCAACAAGACAATAAACAAAATAATTAATTACTCGCAATTATTTAAAAACTCACATTTAAAAGAAAAAACAAGAGTCGACCGCCGTGCACAATAACAGAAAGAAAACTAACTTAAACAAAATGACTCATTGGGCACTATGCCAAAAAAAAATGTGAAAAAGAGACGTGGCACTATGCCAAAAGGACAAATGATAAAAAAGATAACTTATATCGGGAACTGTGCCAAAAAAACACGACGATAAAAAGGATATAAAAAAATGCAATAACAATAAAGAACAGGATGGATAGTCGTGCACTATGCCAAAAAGACAAAGAAGACAAAAAGGTCACCGTGAAAGCAAGTATATAAACAGGTCCGAAAAACAAATATTCACAGTCGTGCACAAGCAAGTCACCACATCACCAACCAAACAAAATAAAATTATTGAAAAAATGAAACCCGTAAAAATTATTAACTCAGAGGAGAAAATTATTTCAAAAAAATTACAAAAAATTAGAAAACAAAAAGGAGAAAAAATTCAAAAACAAATAGAAAAAAATTTGAAGATGACAGATAAAGAAAAATTAGAAATAGATAATGAAAAAACAAGAAAAATGGCATTAACAGCAGCAGAAAAAGAACCAGAAAAAAAAATAAGTATAATATTGAGAATCCCAATTGGGAAAAATAAAAAAATTAATAAAAAGCAAAAAAAAGAAAGTAACAACCCACATACGGAAATAACTCCGGTTACAGAAGAAATAATAACGGCAGAACAACAAATAAATACATTCGAAACAATAACATCAGAACCGGAACACCAAGAAGAACAAATAAACACAGAAAACAAAGAACTAATATCTACATTGGAAACTATAACTCAAAAGCCAGAATACCAAGAAGAACAAGTAAAAACAGAAAACCAAGAACTAATAACAACATTTAAAGAAGAACCAACAACTCCGGAGCCAGAAAATAATAACGATTATGACGAACTACAAGAAGAAGAACTAATATCTAGATTCGAACCAATAACATTAGAACCGGAATACCAAGAAGAACAAATATATGAAGAACAAGAACTAATATCAACATTTCCAGAGGAAGTGATAATTCCATTACAAGAGCTATTAAACACATACATTGAAGAACCAGATTTTCAAAGTTCACATTCACAGTTTTTAGAAAGAGCACCAACATTGCCGCACGAAAATGAAGAAGCGATGATAAAAGAAATCATATGGGCCGAAGTTAATAGGCAGTTATATAATACACCACACGAATATAAATATGAAATATATAAAAGTGTTTTTTACTCTTATAGAAATAGTAGATTTTATATATAAATATTTATATTTATTATGTTTTATTATGGTTTATTATGTTTATGTTTGAATGCGTTCACTGTTACTCATATAGTTATTTAATAAAATAAAAAATTAATAATAGAGTTTTATAATAATTGTTTAATTTTAAGGTTTACTGAAAAAATAATTTATTATTAAAAAATTAATAAACATGTAATGAGTTTTTTTTGAAAAAAACATGACACAATAATGATAGTATAAAAGAAAAATAGATAATAATGATAAAAAAAATAAATTTAAGTAGTTAGATTAGAGATAAATATATAGAAGACAAGTATATTAGTAGTAGATAAGTATAGTAGGTAAATATAGTATAGGCGACAAGAGTATATAAACCCGACGCGCGAAACAATACTCACAGTCAACAGAAGCAAGTAACATCATCAACACTCATCAAACCAAGAGTAAGAAAAATTATTCATTTCAAAATTATTACAAGTATGGACTCAAACATGACAACAAGACCAAAAAATTGGTACGACTCCGGAGAAATTATAAAGTTAAACAACCAAGAATATAAAATTGTTAAAGCAGAAAAAATCCCAGGACAATTAAAAATAACTTCAAAGATGACAGACGAAGAAAAATTATACATAGCAAGATTAAACGAAGAAACGAGACAAACGGAAATACAAATCGCTGAACAGGAGACTGGACAAAAAATTAAATTAAAAGGAAAATTTTTAAAATTGGGCATTCCCAACGGAGGATATTACGATGAAAATGACGAAGAACACAAGACAGCGATAATAAATAAAACAAAAAACAATAAAAAAACAGAACAAATACTCAAAATACATTATAAAGAATACAGATTGAGTATAATATTAACAGAACGATACATAACAAGAAAGGATAACAAAATAAGAATAAAAGTAAAAAAAATACCAAGACCGGACGAAGACCGTATATATATAGAAGGAACAACAGAAGAAAACCTATGGTCACAAATGAAAATACAATTAAAAGATCTGCAAATAAAAGAAACATATCAAATATTTCGGACTGCACTTAGATATAATACAAATTCAGAAAAATAATTTAGAAAATATAATATAAATAAATATTTTTATTATAAAAACATTGTTTCATTTTAAACTTGATTACAATGAATCACAATAATCGAACAAGATGGTGCATGTTCAAAGTAACATTACAAAATAACCTCAATAACACATATGAATGACGCAATACAGATACATAATTACAAATCAGAGATTAACATATTGCACATAAAGGCGGGAATTTCAAATAATTGCCGAGAAGAAACACGAAATAAAATGAGGTTTAATAGAGTGGGGTTTAATAGAGTAAGGTTGAATAAAGTGAGGTTAAATAGAGTGAGGTTGAATAGAAAAAGAAAAATTATGAAATTGTATATGTTTCACATTCAACACACAAGTAAAGGAATATACGACAATATCACCATTTTGTTGGGAAAAGTTGTGGAATACATATAATTTTTATTTGTAAAATAGTATAAGATCATTGTAATCAATGAATAAATATATATTAAATATTTTTGATTTTTTTTCCGCCTCAAAAGATGATAGAGAGAAGCGAGTTTGGTTAAATGGAGGTATCTGAGGCGTTAACTGTAACTCGCTTGTACAAGTGTGGTTGAATAGAGTGAGGTTGAATAGAGTGAGGTTGATGTAAGTTAACTTGTCAAATTTCAATGTATATGAGTTAGGTTGATTGACTGATTGATTGATTGATCCTCGATATCTTTGATTAGGTTAGGTTAGGTTAGGTTAGGTTAGGTTAGGTTAGGTTATTGTCATAGGTTACACGATTCTTGTATGTCATATTCATCCATCATCTACTACTACTAATCTGTATACACACATGTATACATAAAAATAATACAACATTATGACGTACCTTATACCTTACCACCATACCCAACCCCAGCCAACCCCACCCTACGACCCAAGATGGAGGTGGAGAGATTCATGGAGTGACGTCATCAATGAATAAATAGACAATAACTTGCGCAATATCAGGAGTATAAAGGCGCGAGCGGGCTCAAACGACAGCATAAATGGCAAAGCAACCGGACGAGCAACACGGATTAGTGCTACCAGGATACAAGTACTTGGGACCAGGAAATTCGTTAAACAGAGGAGTTCCAGTGAATAGGTTGGACGCTGCAGCGAAGAAACACGACGAACAGTATCATAAGATCACAGAGTACTTTAGAAAAACAAAGAACCGAAAGAGATTTGAAGAGCAGATACAAGAAGCAGACGAAGAATTTATCGCAGAAGTAGCGACACACGCACCCGAGAGCACATACGACGGAATAGCAAAGTGGTTAGCGTACGGAGGAATAGGAACAAAAAAAATACTCGAAAAATACGTAGGAGTGATATATCCACGAGTAAGCGAACAGGATAAAGACGGAAGCATGGAAGTACCGGCGAATACAAATTCAATAATCGGCGGAGGAGTCCAAAATAACAGGCACGTACACAGTTTTGAATTTAGAAAAAAATTTACATTCGCGATAACATCGACAAAAGCCGAATACACAAAATCTGCGACTAACGTAACATACACAAGTTACATTCACAGTCTTCCGTGGCAAAATATATTTTTTTACCTGACCGAAAAAGAATACGATGACATGACAAGAGTATTTCATACGGCAAAGGTTACAAAGGTGGGAATCAAAATCACAAACTTGGGTAACAGAACACCCTTTTTGACGGCAACGAGTGCGGTAAATTACGCAAACGCAAATTCGCAAACGACGATAGGAATATGGGAAAACATGGAATTAATGGCACCAGTTAGAATGGGAAAATCGATAACGCCAACCACACTATACGGAAGAACGTTGGAAAGACTATCAGACGGGACATCGCAAGATCCGGATCATAGCACGGCACAAGCCAAAATCATGGACAATAGAATAACTTATAACTTTAAATTGAACGATATAAATAAACACTTTCATCTTCCTCCGCTAATAATGGAATCGACGAAACTGTTCAACGCGACAAACTCGATCGGTCCGATATACGAAAAAGAATACAAAGTGCACGACGGTACTTTTCATTCGGCAAACGACGGTTTCGAAAATGGCGAAGTGATAATCCGAAATACGGCAAACGCACACTTGCTGAACACGAACAACTCGAGCATGAGAGAAGTATCATACGGCAAACATAACACAAAGCCATACAACGAAGCGACAATCGATAACTTGACAATAGGCGGACTGTACACAAACGCAAACAACGACTTTGTAGGTAGCATAGGAGTAGGAATAGTACCACTGTTGAACAAGGATGGATCGTTGGAAGACGCAATACTAAACATCATGGTGGAAACATACATACACTTGGAATGCACGTCACACGGAACAAACCTGCTGATGGGAAAATTCGACAAACCTCAACCGAACACTCTATACACTGGACTGAC